>MU228159.1:231196-245000 GCA_018584345.1 Thuja plicata | reverse complement strand
TATATATATATGACTTCAATTTCCCAATTGAAGTGAGTTGTCACTTGAAATGTGGTCAATAAGTCTACTTATCGAGATGATAACATTTCATGTTAAAAACTTTAATAAGTGAAAAATAGTAAAGCAAAACAATATGTAAAGGTAAGGATCTATGGTAGATCTAATGAGTAAATTTAATTCTAATATTATAATGTACTGTTAGAAATAAATAACTGTAGTTCTAATATTATAATGTAACATGAAAATGATTTTGGATAAGTTCTGAAATTGTAATAGAGAAATCTGTTTGTGATCTATCATTTGGATAAGGAAATGATAAAGAAAGAGGTGAAAGGACTGAATGCAATTTTCAATATGTAATTATGTGCTTGAGTAATCAATAAAATAGTTATTTAACAACATTAATTGTTTTAAATAAAAATTCAAAATTATTAAATGACATTCTCATTAGGTGGTATTTGAGAAATAATAATGGTAGCTATCTACAAGCTTAAGTTGAGCTAACTCCTTTATGAAATTATGGTTGGTCTTAAGAAAAACACAAAGGGTAGATGATCACTAGGTTAGTAGGGAATAAAAGAAGCAACCATGAGGATAATGGTTAGCTTTAGAATTTGAGGTGAACTTCAATTTTGGAGGTCTATGAAGGTTACCAAAGGGTTGGATATGTGATGAAGGAATATAGTGGTCTTGTTGGCAGGATAGAGGTAGGGTATGTACAGTCAACATATATCATATTCCAATTCACTGCAATGAATTGGCGGAGCTCAAAATTGAAGGGATGTTGTCCAGATGACTAGTATTATAAATGAGTTACATTCCATTAAATAGATATTGGTTATTATGGACCCTATCATTCTTAATTAATTTAAAATGCAGTCACATGGAGAGGACACATATCTGATACAAGAGATGGGAACTTTAATCGGGAAGCCATTATTTAATATCAATGGTACCAAGGTACCTCAAAGATAGAAAAATATTAAAATACACACTATGTAGAAGTTTCAAATTTAATGTTACACACATATAGCATGCAGTTTATTAGCAATACCTACTACCATGTATTACCATCTTTCTCGGTCAATCAACTGATAGAACTTCAGAGCATGTACACATCTTAAGTTGTGTTATTGTTGTCTCTTCTTCCTAGTACCTCTTTAGACTTTGATAAGAAATGCTTCTCCTGCAAAACACATATAGTAAATTCTCATAGAAAAATTACCATTATGTATTTCAGAAATGAGTTATCAGTACCTAGGGAAACTATCAATGTAATCACTTACTTAAGTGATAATATATCTTCTATAGAAAGTTAACCAACTTTATTCCACACTATTAATGGATATATCAAGAGGATAAGAAAAACCATATGAAATCTCGGTATTTGGACACATCCCCATGTGTCTATGGGACAGGGATGTGTTAATGTCATCTAAATCACAAGATAAGTTTGTCATGTGTCTCTGGGACAGGAATGTGTTTATGTCATATAAATCATCTAGACTCCCAGGGTCTATGATTTATGATCTCTATCATAATTAAACATGTTTGTCACAACCAATCTAGCCAATTCAAATTATCAATTTATGTACAGAGATTAATGAACTCCTAGAATTTTCTTTAATTCGTTAAGCTCTTGTCAACTAGCTATCAACCAAAAGTTGAAGGCATGCTTCTGTGAAATGTATTGGACTCTAGGAAAAAACATCTGTAAACTGAAATCTTCTGATATCTGAAGATGTCATCATGTGTGTTTCCAAAATGGAGATGCATTTTTCATATACAAAACAAGTAGCAGGGGTCAGGGTATGAGTCTTAGGATCTTTGGCTTGTGTCTGTCATAATCAATGTATTACAATAATCAAAATCGCCCAGTTAGATTATCTCCTTCCATATTAGTATTAATAAATTCTCAGAAATTTTTAGCACGCCTTCTATATGAACAATGTGATTTACCATTTAAATTTCACTTTGCATAATTAATTTTGTTCCATTACATGTTTTGATATTGTAATAGATACATGCTAAAAACTATTTATATTAAGAGACAACAAAGAAAGCTCAGTGCCTCGAACAAAGAATCACAACATTGCAAATTCTAAATATGTGGAAGTAAGATATTAGTTATAACTTATAAACCATCTTTGAGATTATCAAACTTGGCTCAGTAACAAATAATAAGTAAATCCAAGATTTAATTGGGTAGGTCTTACCCATCAGAATGTCAACTATATAAAAATAACTTTCAATCAAGAATTCAAAGAGGCCTCCTTGAAAACAGTTTACTGCATGGTGCTCAAAAATACCCAAAAGTTTGTGGAAAGAAAGTAATGGATTTCTTAGTGGAAAAAAACCACTGAAAGGAAACTTATAAAGTACAAGTTCATAACTTTGAAATTTATAAATGAGAATTTGTGATGAACTCTACTCCACCTTGTTACATGTGTGATAAATTTGTCAAACTCTCCCTCATTTTGTTTTTTACCACCCTATCCTTTACTCTATCGACTAAAACTTCCAAAATATGGAGATCCGCTTCTACATAAGGGGATCCCATGTCAATTTGAGTGATGTTGAAGTGCTTGGATTAGGTTTTTTTGGGAGGTAGGGTGAGCAATTTCTTAGAATAGATAATCAAAATTACCATCCTCTATCAACCTAGAGATGGTCTTGAGCCTCTTGCTTTTGGGGGCGAGGACAAGTTGAATTAGCTAGGACACAGCATCCTTCTCAGGTTACCTAAATGACTCAAGATTTCTTTTATTAGATAAGATGTCTCCAACCATGAGGGAGAGGACAATCTATTGGATGAATTTTTTAAGGCCTCATGACTAAGGAACAAATTTATCTTAAAAGGTGTAGTCTTATCAGTACTTTGCATAGAGAAAGGGAAATGACGTGTAGATTTACTAGCTTGGAGTTGTTCTGAGTTCTAGGATAATTCTACATCCTCATCATTTCCTTTGGATTGTGAGTACTCCTCTAGTCCCTTATCTTCTTCTTAGTTTCCTTTTTCTTGTTCTTTCCTCCATTGTACATAATCATTGCCACAAGTCTTATTTGGATAAGGATCTTCCTTAGGAGGCTTCACATCCCTACCTCGACTAGGATTGGATGAAGATAGTGCTTGGGAAGTTGCTACTAAAGGGGAAGAGCTAGGATTGCTAAAAATTCCCCATGCTAAAGATTTAAACTTTTTTTTTCTTGCACATGTTTCTAATTATTCCCCTTTTTTCTTGGCAACCCACATCCTGGTCCCCATATTAGTGGTTGTCCTTCTATCTAATATATTCTCCTCTACCTGATTTCAGTCAATAGGATCTAGAAAATGTGATTTCACTTGACATATGTACATACGATCTAATATATTAGATTCATCATTTGTTAGTCTATTTACATCCATGGGAACCCTGTAATAAACTATTTGCTTCATGGGCATTCATGACTAGTCTCTTTTCCCGACCTTAAATTCATTTAAGTAATCCTCCCAATAATCTTCCAATTGTGGGATATGATTATATGAAGGCCCAAGATGCAAATTGTTTTTCAAAAAATGTTTTGGATCAAAATTCAACCTCATTACATCATAAGTCTCCATGGTATATCTCTTTGTAGCGTTTATTATATTAAGTGCATTGGATTGGGTCCTGCAATAGTAGATTCCCAAATTGATAAAGAATTCAATACCTGCCTTCCCACTTTCATTGTATCTCTTGTTATCTTCACATTTGCTGACACGTATCCAACATGATAAATTTATCATTGACATATCTTTGATAGTTTTAGGGGAAATCCGTCAAAGTCACCTAAGGTAGGTAAACATGAGAAATTGTAGAAAATAACTACGATACTCTTGAATCAGGGTGGCTTCTTTAGGAGAGATTCTCCTCTCTGGATTTCCCTATAATTCTCTCTCAAGATGCATTCTAAGTAAATCATTGACCCTTCTTTAATCATCATAGCTTTTCTATAGCTGTACACTAGGATAGTAGTCATAAATTTGAATATTTTCATCAAAATCTTCAGTAGCCTCTAATCCTAGCCAATATTGAGTACAAGATAGGGCATATAGAAGATAAGAATACATGTACAAAGTCTTTTTCCATTGGAACTTGGTCATCATATCATGTAGGTGATGAGTTTTTGAAGGCTCAAGTTGTTGAATGGAATCTCTATTTAGCCATTATCTTTTAACTTTTAGAACTATTTTGGGTCTTAGGTTGGACCAATTGAAAGGAGAAGAATTTATGAGTCTTTCATACATATTTCTTTCCCCTTACTCTCTCCTCTTATTAAAACTATCTCTGATACAGGTTTGATCATCATTCTGTGTATTCAATTTATAGAGCAAGAATCAGGCAAAAAGTGTTCTAATATTAGATATGGTAAAATTGAATGCATGTTTTCTTTCACCTTTCAATTGTCTTTGACAAGGGAAACAACATAAGAAACTATATTCTTAACATATTAATTTTTTGAATTTCAAACTTCAATAATATTATTTTTGTCAATTACATATACTACACAAAATGATAAAATCTTAGACAGTGTAACATAACATTAAGTCAGCTCCATCTTTTCAATAATTTTGCATATGATTTGGAAATCCTTTCCATGTTATGAGTTTTATGTTTCTCAAACAACTTTTCATTTCATTTTCCATAGTGTGCTTTTGAAGGAACAGATAGAAGGATCTAAATTCATAGAGCAATATATGTATACTTTCACAATTGTTTTCATAAAAGTAAAATGTAAATGAGTATGGAAAGAGTGACTACATTAAAATTATTTTTGGAAGGTTTGTAATTAGGATTTATGATGTATTCAGATGCTATTCTTTGTCTTACATAAAATTTTGAATTATGGCGCATTCTGGAGTAACTACAACTTTGTTATCATGAATTTGTATTTAACTAGTATTGTGGTTGCATATGTGGATGCACTCTAGTACTAAATATTTGCACTAAAAAACTACAGTGAAATTTTCCTCCTAAAGTAACCCACTGTGTACTAAAATATGGGTAATTGGATGGTGATTTGGGTCATTAACCTTTGCCAAAACTAAAAAATTCAATAAATTAAGGTTTCAAAACTAAAGCAAGTTGTTGAATGGAGATTATAAATCTTGAATGGAAAAAAGTTTGACCTCTCGACCAGTGATTATGAGGAATGACCAGCGATAATGACTAGTGATTATGAGGAATGACCAGTGAAGCTCCAGAGAATCGAATGCGAAACCAAGACAAAAAAATTATGCATAACAGTTGTAGGCTCAACACCATCTCTTCCACCGTGAAGCTCTTCACAAGAAACATTGTGCAGAGGGAAGTGGAAACAATTTAAATCCCAGTCAGAATCCTCAAATATAAACCCTAAACCTGACGGACCCGACACCCAATTAAATGGGGTTAATAAAAAATGAAACCTAGAAGATGAAATTGTATTCCACCTCTTGGGTGGGAAGATTGTGCTGCCTGTTTTTGGGTCAAAATTGGATTATGGGGTCAAAAACCGGGTTTTCATATTTGCAACCCAAACGACAGATTAAGCTCAAAACTAGAAAACCCACTGCCAATTCCCAATGTATTCCCGCAACCAAATGGGGCCTAAAAGAATATAAACATGTAATATGGTAAAATATATTTTTCTCTACTAATGATTTTCTAGTTTTGAGCCATGGAACTAGATATGTATTCCATATCACCACCTATAAATTTGTTCAACCAAATAAAAGAAAAAAAAATTAATAATTTTATTTTCATACCACTATTTCTACTATGATATTTCTACTACAAGAGTACAAGGAATGCATATTTCTTTCACAAATAAGAATGAATACAAAGTTGTGTATTTCAATATAATTAATCTAAGTTTAAAAATATGATATATGGTTATATAGTCAAGAGGTTGAGTTATAAGCAATACCTTGTTACTATCCATGTGTCATCATAAGGGTAAGTTAAGGAAGAGATATGCATTTTATAGGATGACTATTATTCGACTATATTCTATCAAATAAATCACTACAAAGTAGTGGGTGTTATAACATTGCTATATAATTATTAGTTTGTGCTTTAAAAATCCTATATGAGTTTCATTATTTATACAAGGGAAAATCTTAGAACATGATCATAAAACAAGTAACAATAACTTTCTAAAGTGGTTCATAGATGAAAACAAAAAGTTTATATAACATATAAAAAAAATATTATGTAAAAGCATAGATCATAGGCTATACAATCTTGCATCAACAATTTTTTTTATTGTTGTTTAAATTTTCCAAGTTTAGATTTTACATTTAGAATTATAAGGAGAGTGTGGTGTGAAATATTTTGATTGTGGTTTTATTTGGTTAAAGCACTATGTATATATCAAACTCAAAGGAAGTTGTTTAATCATATTTTAGAAAAAAAATAAAGGCTCATGACATGATGAGTTAATTTTCCACAACAAATGATGTCTTTAGCTTAAATTTATGCTTTCTCTAGTCCATCAGAGAGAGTTTAGTACTCAACAATCAATATATAAAATATAATATTATCCGAAAAAGTGTTAACCATGATCTTTCATATAAATATCATCAACATGTGATTAGCGAAAAGGGTGTTGGTCGTGATCCTCCATATAAATATCATCAACACCTGCAAATAAATTGAGTTAGTTATAGAATTAATTTCCGAATTAAAGACTTGGAATTGATTAAATTTGAATACACAATTTTGTTACCATCTCCATTTTGCATTGCGTCAATTATTGTTATGGTTTGGTTAAGATCAAGAGAAAATGGTAACATATGGTCTTGGTTGATGTATTGACCATTTAAAACTACACCAACATTCACATTTAACAAATCAACATATATAAAATTAATTTATATATTAAAGACTCAAAATTTAACTTATGTATTAAAGGCATAAAATTTATGAAAATGCATTTCATAATTTTATTACCATTTGTAACTTGCATTGCATCCATTGTTGTTGAATTGTTGTATTGTGTAAGGTCTCTTCTTGAGATTTTTGTCCAGCATCTAACACTGCAATAATATTGCCCATTTAACACATCGAATCATATAAGATAAATATACAAACTAAAGACTCAAAATTGATCTTGATTGTTAGTTTGTAATTTCATTACCATTTCTAGTTTGCAATAAAAGTGGGTAAATAGCAATAGAAATTATAATAAAATTGATTGTTAAATGAAAAATCATTCCTTGCTGAAAATTAGGAAACACATATTTTGTAAACTAAATATTAAATAATTACACTCTTATAAATATAAACTAAGGTTGATAAAACCTGATTGCCTCAATCTCAACACTAACATCATCTGTCATGAATGCATTGACACGCCAATCTTCTTTATATTCCTTCCCTCTTTTGTAAACCTCTATTAGCCATTCATTTATATCTTCAATTTTATTTCTTGAGGATATGGACCATGCAACAAGTACACCACTTATTGTTCATCAAATAGAAACAAGGTATATAACTCATACCGCACATGAATAAATCAATTATACATTATTTTTTTGATAAATTAGAATAATAATTAAATTAAGATTCATAAATAAAATTAACATTGTTCTACTTACCCCATATTTATTTGTTGAAAATGTAGAATCCATTGCAATAATTGAGTTATGTGAATGTTGGATCATCATCTCTCGCATCCATGGTGTTTGGACTCTTATAATAAATAGAATATTTTCTCCACTGTTTGGTATTTTATAGTAGAAGAAGTTATCTTTCTCCTCCACATGCCACAAACATACACTTTTTGCATCATATTCATTTTTTTATGAACATAGGGAAAGCACTCTTTTTCATTCATTTAACACATCCTTTCTCAATAAACATGTATCCCTCTTATTCATCAACTTTGTCAAACCAAAATATAAATAATGTTGTTCACATATTATGTCAATCCCCACACCCATCAGTCATAGGGATTCTATATATGATTTACACTCATTTGATAACCTTGGAGCAACACTACTCCTTGGATCACCAAAAGGGTCATCATTCCCATGAAAAAATTCACCATTAACATCTTGATGGATATAGTCATTATATGTAATAATTGCAACATCTGGTCTACCATACATAACCCTAACAAAAAATTAGCCTTAACAACCCCCTTTTTGAACAAACCTTCATATCCTTTTCTTTTTTTCCTGTGCATTTTCATGTGCATTTCTTTTATCTTGAGGCCCAAAAGCACAATGATAACTGTTTATACATGTGCAAAAAATATATATTAATCGATATAATAAATAAATAAAGGTGACATGCTTAATTAATTAATTAAATCTAGACAAACCTTGAATACATATTTGTAGCGTGGTCAGTAGGTTCTATCAAATTATACTCCATATCTTTTGTCAAATTATCATCTAATAAACCTTCTCCTTTGACAAAGTGAGTGAGTCTCTCAAGAGGGATAGCAGCACACCAGTCTATTTGTCATGTACTATCATCTCTAATGGGTGTCCATTCAAGTTCATAACTTGAGAAATGATTTACTTCATTTGGGTTATCTTGCACCTCTAGCTTTATAAGTTATACCCATTTATTCTTTTTACCCATCCTCAATAATATTCATATTGTTAGTGGCCCTTTATATTATTTAAATATATAGGACAAGTTTTATAATGATGCCATATATATATATATATATATATATATATATATATATATATATATATCCTCAACAAAATATTTTATTAATATCAAAATCATATAAACACCATTGTATTATTTGCAAGTAGATGTAAGTGATAGTCTAACTTAATACAATATAGTCTATATATGATAATGAATGTGTATGAGGATCGTATGATGGTATAATTAATTATCCAATGTAAGAAATGGATGTCTATGAATATGGATGGTGATCAAACCTAGAATATCAATGTGTTATGAAGATTTGATCAAGGTAGGGATGAATCTATTGGAAATGTAAACCTATCTCGAGTTAAGTTTAACCTAAGACTTAATGTATAATAGATGTATATGTCAAAGATGTTATGATGACATAAGTGAATCTATAACCTAGGACATGGATGTGTTTGAAGATGTTATGTGATTATGGATACTGTGATGGTGGTCTAAACCTAGGAGATAAATGTGTATAAAGGTGTCAACCTAGCTTGTATATAGAAGAATATTTTTTATTATATTTTTGTGGCCTAAAAATAAGATAAAATAAAAAATCTATGGGTGAAAGGATGAAGTCACCACTTGGCTTGAAGTGGGGAGATTGTAATCTAACATGACAAACACATAAGACACACACAAAATAACCTATAATTATTTAAGTAGGAATGACTCCTTGTATGGGCCCACTATATGTTAGATTCTTCATTGAATTTTGAACTTTTTAAAGCTATCACCTTTGCCAAGTATACTAAAAAAATTAACTAAATGATTAAATTCTACATAAAATTTCAGATTCAAAAAATATTTATAAAAATTAGAACTAGTATGCAAAAGTTAATGTAACTTAATGATTCAATAATAAAATACTCAAGAACAAACACATTGTTTTAGTTGATTGCATAGATCATTCAAATGATATTTAGATAAAATAGTTAATATATAAATATTAAATTATAATATTTTTCATAATATTACTATTGATATTCAACTTAATGCAATTTAAATATTGAAGAAGAAACCTACTTACCTAATTTTTGGTGTCCAATATGAAGAAATACCTTTGCTTGATCACGTTTGACTTGAACTAACTTTCAAATGCCTACACATATTTTAAAAAAAATTGATAAGTGATATAATTTATTTTACATTTTCTTGTACATAATTTTTTAAGCATTTGATATGTACATGAAACCTAAGCTTGACTATCTCTTAGTTCTACCCAAACTAGAAATATAAACATATAAGACCAAAATAGTAATATACTAATCATTATAAGGAGGATTATTATCAAGATGGTTTATGAGGAGGATTGTAATTGCTAGGTTATTCATATGCACCAGGACAAGTTTGGTTGAATTTGAATGATTATTCTCTTGAATGCAATAAATGCTCTCCAATACTTATGTAATAGAGGTGATTGAGTGCATAATTTAAAATTAATCATGGCATGATGTGAGAATTTAATTGAATTCAATGATTTTATACATTAACATAACATAAAATTGTAAAAAAATTGTGCAAAGTTAGCTCTAGACAAAAGTGTAAAATGGGTTAAGTTGGTTAAATGCTTTGTTGTAAAGGAAAACTACCTATAATATAATAATTTATATTATATAAAATATTGTATATAATATAAATAAAAATTATATTATATATTTTAAATCAAAATAAATAATTGAAGAACAAAATTATACGAATTCAAACAACATAGTTTTCTCAATTCTACAACAATTGTGATATATGTTATAGAAGGGCTCATTCTCATGAATATACAAACCATTATATCACATGAAATGTTAATACCTCATTCACTTTATTGCCCTATGAGAAGTAAAGTGGGGTATTACCACTTTTTATATCAAAATAATCTTCCTAACCCTATTTTCTCTCATCTCACTTTAGTTCCTTAAATTGATGATATTAAAATTTTGTTTTTAGTTATTTTAAAATTTGCTCATATGATAGAAACAATGTATAAAATATTTTCCCTCTTTTCTATCGGTTCTTATGTAGTATGCATATTGATAGTTAGACTCACATGACATTTTGTAGGTTTCATTAATTTAGATGGACCTTCAATTATCCTTTTATGTCTAAATATGTATTTCACATGAATGTTTGTGAGTACTACATACTTTGAGATTAATGTTCATTTAAGGATTTACATGTAGCTCAAAATGCTGATGAAATGCAATAGTAAGTTTGCATACACATGTCATTTCACATTTAATTTTGAACCATTTTGAGAGAATGACTTAATGTATTGACATATTGGCAAATCCTTAATCTTGTGAGAAGTCTAACCGTCCCACACCATCTTATTCATCCACTTACAGACCACTCACACACATTCATACCTACCTAATCTATATACACATGTATATCAACACGTTCTCCATAACTATGAATTTGTTATGCTTATCCATGCACCCATCCCCACACATCTATTATCCTCTCTAATCTTAACATTTTCATGTGTTGAGCTATTTTTTCAAGTATAAGACCAATCTTGCAACTATAAACACAATTCACTTAGAAAGCTCAAATCCAATTTGGGGTTGACTCCTACCATTAAATTAACGGTTGGACAACTTGATTTTCTCTTAAATTTTATATTTAATTTGAATAACTTATTACAATATGATTAAGTAGATATTCACAATCCATGACACAATTTGCAAGCTACTTCTGAATTTGGTTGTTTGATTATTTTTGCATCAAACACTCAACTTGCAGATAACTTGTTAAATTTAATATCATCATATACTATTAGCATTATGTTTTTTCTTTTTGAATGAAAAATTTTCAACTATAACTTATTGATTTGATAATTTCACATATTCATATTACATTTGAAATATTTTTCTTTTTAATAATTCTCTAAGTCGCAAGATTTGTTTTCCAACTTTTATTAAATGTATTTACAAAAAAATTTAATCAAATAACTTTTTCATAATATTTAATTTTTTTAATAAAGGTTATATCAGCATAAGAAAAAAACTTTTAAACCATATTAGAAAATTAAGAGAAATACTAACGAATAAATGAATATTATAATTCTAGTGGCTTTATTTACTTTCCTAGAATAATTAGGACAAAATTAGATTGGGCTCACTTCACTTTTTATTTTATTTTATAAGAATCTAAACCATAATTTTTTAAACTTCCTTATGTAGACTAAGAAATGGATCAACCTAGGAAATATTAAGAAGACATTCCTTAAAAGGAACTCAAGTTCCTAATTCTTAGCGCACCCACAAATGTAGAATTATAACTGGATTCTGGTAAATATTATTTACTATTTGTTTGTATTACTCATGGTGCAATAAGGTTTCTAATATTTTCTTTCCTTTTTTCTTGTGTCTAGCTAGTTTGAGACCTAGGTAAGTATAGTTCATTGTATTTTAGGTTATACTCTTCTTTTTTCTTTTTCTAATTTACAACTCATGCTATCTATTAGAAATTTAAACCTATCTTGACTTAATGATATTGGGTTCCATCATATTGCTGCTAGAATAATTTTATTTGACTGTAATTGGTAGTTTATTTACTAAGAAATATACCAGATTAGTAACATAATGACTTCATAATAGAGGGGCTTCTCTTTTTCCTCTATTTGTTAGTTTTTAAATATTTTATTAAATTGTTCACATATTGGCATACAATTAAAGGGGTGTGTGGTTTTGCTCGCAAATGAGAGAATGCATTATTTCTAACAAAAATGAGATATCATCCCATAGCTTAGAAAATAATAACTGGAACCCTAAGATGCCTTGCAGATATGTGACAATGGAAAATACAGTTTTAGTGACCGATTATTTGACAAAATTTTCCAACATCTTAGTGCCTGTACACAAATAGAAGCCATGAAACATCGGTATTGACACTTGTCAAAATAGCAAAACAGGTTCAAAGTCTAATTCAACGTCTTTTGTCATTATTTTTACTCATTGCCTGCGTAGAAGGTGGGGATGGGTATGAACATCTATTTAAGCATAGAGGGAAGATTTAGGCCAGATACGATCACTGGCATATACTTGGTGATGGATGTTTAATAGTCCATTTAAAAGAAATGAAGTCTCAACGAATTCTATTACTATGGCAAGGCACACAAAATGATTTATTGAGATTTTTTTAACAAATAGCTGCCATGAAGAAGCTTTGGTTTAATTAATAACGAGCCATGAATTTTTTGGTTACAATTTTTTTTCTCAGACTCACAGAGCTAAAACCATGTCATCTAGCAAAAAAATAGGAGTCATATAAATTCAAAACAACTTACCAAATCACTGAGAAAAGAGGACTAGTTGCGCTTGAAGATAGAGGGTGAGTATGGACTGGTGACATTATTTTTCCATTAGTATACTTAGTGAAAAACATTGAGAAAGCATTACCGGTAGACATCAAGCATTACCGGTGAACCACAAGTAGTATCGGTGAAATGCAAGAATACCTGACAGAACAAAGATTTTGAGAAAAATACTAAGTATAAAAGTCACAAGCATCACATGCGACACAGTTTTCAGAACTAATCTGACAGGAACATAAAAGGCATACCCGACGACAAGTTCAAGAAAGGAATACCGACGACCAAGAAAATTGACCATCAGAACTGACAGACAAATAAAGAACTCACAAATTGTGGATCTGATTTTTACACGATGAATAAAGCAATGTAATTCTATTTATAGAGTTTTATTTTGTTTTAAATCATAATTTGATGGTCATGCAAGCTTAATGTAAATGCTTTAAAGCATCCTAACATATCTAAAGCATATCTAACTAAAGATCAAGGTCAAGTTGTATACCTTGGATCTAGAGTTAACTTGCGATGCTTGAATAAAGAATTGAATCTAAATTAGTATAAATAGATGTTCATACTCAATTGTGAGTACATGAATTCTTTATTATTGATAGCCATGAAGAGCATCAAAAGAGTAGAAGGCAGAATTCATGCAAAGATCAGAAACATAGTACATCAGTTATCAAGGACACACAGAGGCTACCAAAAAGTAGATAAAGGTATTATTCAATCATGGAAGGATGATTACTTATATGTATGAAGCTTTATAGGATCTGTTATTAGCAATTGAAGATTGCATATATCATCAGATCAAAGACTTATGTAGTTGCATTCT
>MU228159.1:211199-224002 GCA_018584345.1 Thuja plicata | reverse complement strand
GGTCAAGTTGTATACCTTGGATCTAGAGTTAACTTGCGATGCATGAATCAAGAATTGAATCTAAATTAGTATAAATAGATGTTCATACTCAATTGTGAGTACATGAATTCTTTATTATTGATAGCCACGAAGAGCATCAAAAGAGTAGAAGGCAGAATTCATGCAAAGATCAGAAACATAGTACATCAGTTATCAAGGACACACAGAGGCTACCAAAAAGCAGATAAAGGTATTATTCAATCATGGAAGGATGATTACTTATATGTATGAAGCTTTCTAAGATCTGTTATCAGCAATTGAAGATTGCATATATCATCAGATCAAAGACTTATGTAGTTTCATTCTAACAAGTGCATCACATCTAAAATCCTTTTGTGGAAGGTGGACTTAACCGTTCTTTCCAAATCTCTTAACAAAGTGCACACTTAATACTATTTCTAAAGCATCAAATGAAGTAGATCTTAATAGGTCTCCACTGTAATACTCCTAACAGGGTAGGTCATCAGAAGTGACCAATTGTAAGCCTTAGCCAGCCCCTTCTTATATGTAGATAGTGAAGTTTTGTGGGTAACAATCCCCACCATAGTTTTTACTTCCTTAACAGGAGTTTTCTACGATATCATATCTTGCGTCATTTGTTATCTATTTTCATGAATTTTTCTATTATGGTTACATACTAAAATAATGTATGATATGATTACATATGCATAATGAAAGATGAACAGTTAGATAAGATAAATTACAAACTGATGACTAAGGGTTAATGGGCTAACCAAGAAAAGTTTTAAAGGTACTGACTCACCCCTCCCCTCTCAGTACATCATCTCAATATAATTCCAACATGGACAATGCGGTGTATCCACATGCCACTACATTTTCCACAACAAATACATACATTAAAAAAATGATGAAAATTTGAATTTTTTTTTGACAAAAATTTTAAAACTCAGACATACATAAAAAAATTTATGAAAATCTAAAATTCAAAGACAGACACTGGCATTCATACCTAGTATTTGATCCACTGTGAATCCGACCTACAGATTGCATAGATGGTGTGAAATCTTGATTAATAGAAAATAGAAAAAAAATGATGGGATGAACATTAAAATCAAGCATGTGAGGAGGGTGGCATTAAAATCGAGCTGGCTGATTTGATTGACCCCACTGGGAAAAACTCTATGTGGCAGCGTAGAGGTTGTAGGAGCTATTGGTTTATTTGACCATTATAGGGCTACAAATTTTTGGTTGCTTATCCATTGCCTTATTCATCTTGCAAAGACCACAATGAGAATTAATTTCGCACGTGCATTTCTTGATTGTTGTAGTTTGTGCGAGTTGGAAAATTTCCGCATTCAGATGAGAGTTTACTTTAAAATATATATAATTTTAAAGTTTAAAATAAGCTAAACTTTCACTTGTTTCTTTCACAAAGGAATACTTACAAAATATGTTTAGGAATACTTACAAAAAATATGTTTTTCTATGCAATTTTCAATAACTGTCAAATGTGCATTGTTTAGAATGTGCAATTGTTGCTTCCACAAGAAAATGCATTTTAATAATTTGGAAATTGTAGAGAACAATGTTTTTGACAATAAATAACAAACTAAATATCTTTTTCAAAAAATAGTTACTTCCAGTTATGTGAGTTGTTCACAATGAAAATAGTTTTCAACATATGTCGTGTTTACTTGTCCACTGCTCATTCATTTGTTTCAAACTAATCATTTAAGTGGACACAAGAATATAGGAGGTGAGGCGATTTGAGTGATAGGGGAGTAAAACATAGTCAAAGACATTGGAATATTAAAAATATTACACGTTATGCATTTTATAGTAGGAAGAAGTGGTACCATGCTATGTTGAAAAGTTGAGCCCAATGTTACACCGATGGTTGACAAAATTTCTTATATCAGATAATTTGTTGGTGGGAAATTCCCACACTAAAAAAAACCTATCGGCTTAAATATTCACATAGCAAAGGATTTTGAGTGTCAAATATTTATTATGCCGAAGAGATATTGAAGGTTAATTAGGGAAATATTTTGGTCTAATTTTTTGTTTAAAAACCCTCTCAAGCAGGAAGATAATCATGCTCCATTACCATAAACTTCAATCTTAAACCTTATCACAAACATTAAACTTTAAATCTTACCATAATCCTTATCATAAACAAGATCATAACCAAAACTCTAAAGACAACTCTAACTTTAATCATGGCATAAACCTAAACCAGTGTCCTAACCCTTAACCTCAATCCTAACCTTATCCCTAACTCAGATAAAAACCTTAACCTTAACCATAATACTAACCATGATTTAACCCCTTACATTAACCATAATTGTAACCCTAAACCCTATTTAGAAACCTAATTGTAACCCTAACCCAAACATTAAACCCTAATCCTAAACAAGATCATAACCCAAACTATAAACCCTATCCTAACCCTAATCATGGCATAAATCTAAGCTTTTATCTTAATCCTAGCTCTAAATATTGATCCTAATAAAAAACCCTAACCCTAAACATAATTATGACCCTGATATAAACCTAAAACCTAACCATAATTGTTATCATAAAGCTTTATCCTAATCTTAAACAAGATCATAACCCAATCTCTAAACACAACCCTAACCCTAATCATGACATAAACTTAAACCATTATCCTAACCCTAACTGTAAAAAAGCCTAATTTTAACCATAACACAAACCATATTCCTAAATCTAACCTCAGTCCTAACCTTAATGCTAAACCTAATTAAAATTATAACCCTAACCATAATACTAACCATGATGTAACCCCTTACCCTAACCATAATTGAAACCCTAAACCCCATTCACAACCTTAACCTCAACCCTAGCTCTAATCCAAACATTAAACCCTAACCCTAACCCTAAATTTTAAACATAATCAAAACCCTTACCCTGAACTCTAACCCTAAAAATACCCTAACTTTAAGCATGATACTAAGCATCAGGTAAATCCTAACCATTATATGATGTTTATTATTTAATAATTTTACTTAAATATCTAAGAGTAATTAATAAACTTGTTTTCTTATCCTTGTAAAAATGAAGAGAGAAAGAGGATATCCTTGTAAAAATGGAGAGAGAGAGAGAGAGAGAGAGAGAGAGAGAGAGAGAGAGAGAGAGAGAGAGAGAGAGAGAGAGAGATCTTTGTCTTTGTTTGTAGCTCAATATTTAGAGGGAGAGGTATAGATGCACTATGATATAGAGAGATGGGGTAATAGATAGAGAGATGGGAAATAGATAAAGAGATAGGGAGAGAGATATAGAGAAATATATGGATAGAAAGAGATAAAGGAGTGAGTGGAAGATTGTGAGAGAGAAATAGTGATAGAGATATAGATTAGGAGACATTAAAAGAATGAGAGAGATGCAAAGGTAGAAACAATATTAACATTAATTGAAAGATAAATGTAAAATTTTAAAAAATATTATTATATAATTGATCACAAATATAGTTAAATTCTTAAATAAATTAAATTTCTAATATTATAATTGTAATAAACTAATAAAAAAGTAAATTTTTAATGATAATTAAAACTTATTATAATTTACATATAGATTTGAGTTAATATATTATACCTAATAATTTAAAAATGTCAAATTAAATAAATATTTTATATTCATTATATTATATTATCTTATATTTAATAATTTTAATATAATATATAATAATAAATATAAATTTATTTATTTGTTGAAAAAGGTGGTAGTGCCACTTGATATATTATACATAGTTTTTAAAAACTGGTTCAAAGAGCTCCCGGAGAAAAGAACCAGAAAGAAAAACTCTGATCATTGCTCAAATACAAAAGAGAATTTAGACATTATAAGTTCCCCAACTAGCCGGAGGCTATTTACAGTTTAGAAGGAGAATAATCCCTTCTACTGGAGCCTAATCCTAACTATTACATAGGCCCAAAGGCATTAAAAAAATCCCTGAGATAATACAAAACATCATAGGCATAATACCCTGAACCATAAATGAGAAATATACATAGTATAAGCCATCATCAAAAAATGATTATCCAAAGGCTATCAACTACTCAGAGAGCTGAATCTCATCAATAGTCCATCATAGAAACAAGCCTGCAGTAGTCAAAACCAGCAAAACAAAACAACCCTACAACAAAAAGCATTAACTTTCCATAAACAAAAGAGCAGTATCACCTCTCGAACCGAGAGGAGTATTATCACCACCCGCACCGAGATTCAGGTTTAGGTCCGAGATGGGTTGAGTAGCCAATGCAGAAGCATGTGAGGGAGCAGCAGTAGGTCAAATAGATGGAGAAGGATCTGGCTTAAGGAGGTCAAGGATGGAAAACACAACTTGATGCACACCAGTCACACATTCCTTAGTGAGAGAACTATTAAACTGTTGCAAGGCCATTTTAACAGGCCTAAAGGACTGCTGCTCAAGCCCTTTCTTAATGCTTTCAAGGATCATGTACACTCTATGATGGTTGAGGGCCGAGTGGTGGTGAAAGAGGCCACCAATAAGACCCGCACCACCCCACAAATCATACTTCTGCAATGCCCTACCAATTTTATTCCCACCAAGTAACTCTGGTTTCACATAGCATGAAACAATCAGACCCAAATGGAATGGAGATTGTAGAAGATCACAAACATTTGATAAAAAAATTGACAGGATTTGAGAAGGATATATGATGCGTTTCCCAAAATGGAATGGGATATCATGGAAAATGATTCTCTTAATACCCCTTCAAATGTGAGGACGTTCATAGAAGAAAATTGTTGCCAACATATCATCTTTAATGCACCCAATAAAGGGTTGTTCCCACTCTTCTACCTCAAAGAATATTTTGTAGTTTTACGGATAGTAATCCATGTGTAAATCAGAGCAAGAAGAACAAAAATCAACCCTAGTACTAATACCCACCACCGAACTAGGTCATTCAGACATTATAAGCCAATCCATTAACACATCTTGACTATAAACGGAAGAAGACAATGACATCAATCACTCACTGAATGGTCAAGAAAACAAAAGGGTAAAAAGACACTAAACGAGATTCAAAGACAAAATCAGGAGGGATTAATAAAGTAAGCAAAAAATAATCACCATAATAGAGAATACAAGGACATGCATGAATCCACATATTAATTTTCAATTAAGCATAAGATATGAGATCCCATCACAATCTAGCAGTATTGTCAGGAATTAATGGCAGACTCAAAAGTAGCGGACGGAACTCGCCACATGGCTGTAAAAAATTTCCAACTCAGACCACACATGGTGGGAAGCAACCCGACCCATCAAATCACAAACTGCGAAGATAGAAGATCAGATACTTCACACGATCCCATGAGTCCATGATGACATAGAATAGAGGGATGACAAGAAATGACCAACAACACAATGCATCATAATAAAATGTGTCACCAAAATCACAATGAACCATAGTAAAATGTGACACAGATTTGCATATGTCATGGTGTTGAGGTACACGTCTAGTCACATGCAAATTTAATTCAGTCATGGAATATGCTTGATAGGAAATCATGTCATAACCTCATATGAAAATCAATTATCAACTTACATATGAAGTTTTGAGGAAGTACTGATCTCAACCCAAGATATGTCTCAAGGAATTCAGCTTACTGAGACTAGAGAAATATCTAAACATCACAACCTACACAAATCAATAAGAACACCTTAACATAATTCATCATGAATAATGGATACCAGGGAGGGGAAAATATCAAGAGAGAAATTTGAGAAAGAGGTGTCTAAATGAACTTTGTCACTTCCCAAATTTTCTAAGAAGTCTGCAAGAACGTTACCTTCTCTGAGGGTATGAAAAATAGTGAAATTATGCAGGGAAAAAAATAAAAGACCAGACCTATTGCAATATATATTTCAGCTGCCAATTAACAATACACCTCTTAACACAAGCATTAATGATAACTAAAGAATCACCTTAACTATGAAGGCAAGAAATTGATAATTTTCTAGCTAACACTAGACCTTCTAGGATTGCAATTGCCTCTGCCATGTTATTTGTACAATCTAGAATGGGGGAAGCCTTCAGAGCCAAAACTTGCCCTAAGTGATCTCTTAAATAGATTCCAATTCCTGCTACACCAGGATTACCACGAGAGGAACCATCAAAATTTAATTTGATGAAAGGGGATTGGGGAGGCTTCCATTTTATTACTGACCTATCAATGGGGACTTTCCTAATGTTGGGAAAGAGAGGTGAGGAAGGGAGAGATAGAGATTTCCAAGATTGTAAAGTCTGACTATCCCAAGAAGAGAAGCTAACATTTGAGTTAAAATGAGAAGTGACAACATTATTGACCTGTTCAGAAATGTGCCTTTCGACGGATGAAAGGACTAAGGAAAGATTAGAAGTTGTTTTACGAAAGATCCTTTTATTTCTCTCCCACCAAATTGACGAGATAACAATGGGTGGGATAATAATCCATAAACATGCAAATAAGGAATTATAAAACAAAACCGACCAAGATTGGAAGAGTTCCCATAAAGAAGAAGGTAACGGAAAGGCCACATACAACTTATTCATGACAAAAGCCCAACATTGGGATGCAAAGCTACAAGAGATAAATAAATGATCCACAAATTCTACAGCTACACCACATAAAGAACAATTGAATTGGGTAGAACTTTGTAATCTAGCTAATCTATCACTGGTTAAAATTCTATTTTGTAGCACAAGACAGGAGAAAACCCCTGCTTTAGGCATAACAACTTTATCCTAGAAAAAAAGAAAAGCTCAGTGAGAACTATTCTTCATGTTCATGTGTTGGATACCACCATATCCCTCCTTAATCGAGTACATGCGATTCTTAGAAGGACACCACAGTAACTTATCAGATTCATTAGATAAAAAACACTACTCTAGAAGAAAGGATAGAATTGAATTCTGTAATATGGTCAAGAGATAATGGAAGGGTTGAGGGATCTTTCCAAACTGCCTTATGAGAAAGAATATCCACATGATCTACATAATCCACTAACTTGTCACCCCAAGCTTGGATGAATATGTTCATTACCTCTACAAGAGAGTTAATAGAAGACAAAGGGGAAGCCATTCTAGGAATCTACCCAAAAAGATACATTATCCCCACAATGAACTTGCCAGGTCAAAAAATTGACTACAACCTCCCTTGATGAGATCGTAAAATTCCACGTAGGAGACCATAAGGGAGGATTAGAAATGGAAAAAACTCTACATGGATTGGGGGAATCTAAGTACTTATCTTGCATGATATTACACCAAAGGGAATGGGGTTTCGAGTACATGTTCCAAACTAGCTCCCCCCAGAAGCTTTATTTCTAGCTGCTAAATCATGAAGCCTCACATCCCCTTCTGATTTACCCAAGGAGAGTGTCTGTAATGAGAGAAGGGGAATCTTTTTCTCGTTAGACATATTGGTTCTCTAGAGAAAAGCACGAATAATCTTCTCTATGTAGGCAATAGCTGATCGAGGAGCTTGGAGGACTGAAATGTAGTAGTTAGGGATGGTTGAAAGAACTATTTTGATTAACAGAATCCTGCCAGATAGAGATAACCAACGATATTTCCAAGCGGAAATCTTGTTCTTTAGTCGATTAATAACAAATTCCTAGTAGGAAAGTTTGGCTTGACCTGAGAAAAAAGGAATGCCAAGATAAGTGGAAGGCAGGGTATACAAGGAAAAACCCAGGATGGACGCAATTCACTGCTAGATGGGGCTTGGAGTAAAAAACATATAAAGTTTGGACTTACAAGGGTTAATGACTTGACCAAAGCCAACATAGTAAAGGTTGAGAACATTTTTAATACACTTTGCCTCCTGAATGGAAGAACTACCAAATAAAAAAGTATCATCAACAAAAAGATTATGATCTAAATAATCAAATCTGTGCTAGGAATACTAACACCTTTCCAATCTGAGAGAAGGATGTTCTTCTAGATAGTATGACTGAGAGATTCTGCCATAGCAATAAATAAGAAGGGAGAGATAGGGTCCCCTTGATAGACACCCTAAGAGGCCCATAAAAAACTAGAAGAGACACCATTAATTATAACAGAGAAGGAAGCCCCAGACAAATTTTTTTTGATCCATTTACACCAGGGGTAAGAGAAGCCAAATTTCCTGAGGATTTTGATAAGAAAAGACCAACAAACTTTATCATAAGCTTTAATCATGTCTAACTTAGCCACAAAGGATGAAATTTGACGTGACTCTATAGAATGTAGAACTTCTAAGGCCACTATAGCTCCCTTAGAAGTTTCCCTACCTGGGACAAAACCACCCTTTTGTGGCGAAATAATCTTAGGAATCAATGGTTTGAGCCTCAAATAAATTGTTTTGGTAATAATCTTGTATATTACATTACAGAGAGAGATAGGCCTAAAGTCCGCAAACGTCTGAGGTATTTTGGATTTAGGAATTAAGATGAGATTAGTAGTATTGAAATTTTTTAGGATAAAGCCTTTTGTATGAGATTCTTCTAGTACAAGGAGGAGGTCAAAATTGATGAGATCCCAACATCTTTGATAGAAACGAATAGTGAAACCATCGAGACCAGGAGATTTATCTTGCGCCATCGAGAAGACAACAGTATGGAGCTCCTTAATACTAAAAGGCTTCATTTGGGAATCATTATTAGAGTTAGAGATAAGGGGTGGAATAGCTTGCAGGAGTATAACCATAGTAGGTGAATCTTCTAAAGGAGGATCGGAGGGCACAAGGAGGTTTGTGAAAAAGGAGACCCCCTTCATCCGCAATTTGTTGTTGCGAAGACAGAAGAGAGTCAGTTACCGCATCCTTATTGGAAAAAATAGAAGAGGAAGCTTTCTTAATTTTTGCAGATGTATGAAAAATTTTAGTGTTCTTATCACCCTCTTTCAACCAAAGTTCACGAGACTTTTGTCTCCAATACATTTATGCTCTAGTACAGAGGGTATCCCAATAGATATGAAGCTCTTTTTGTTTAACAACAGAGTCTACGTCCAACCCAAATTTGGCAATGTGCTTTGAAAGGTCATCAAGTTCACCTTCCACCCTACTTTTTTTCTTCAAAGACATTCTTGAAGACCTCTTTATATTCCAGAGCATAATCTTAGATCTGACAAAGCTCAATTTTTTATGGAATTGAAACATTCAATTCCCCTTAGTGAAAGGTGCAGAAACCTTTACCACTAACGAAGGAGAGAAGAGAAATGAGGATGTGTGAACCATACACTTTAAAATTTAAAGGAGGACTTAGATTTGGGTTTATGAGCTGGTTTTTGGGGGCACATGGAAATAGGAAGATGGTCTGAGACTGGGGAGGAGAGAATCTGAGATGACGATGAAAAGTCAAGGAGTTTAAAGTCAATGGAGATAATAAATCTATCTAATCTAACAGAGATCAAGGAAGAATATCTATGATTTGACCATGTAAAGGAGCCATTGCATGGGAGAATATCACAAAGAGCATTATTGTGAATGAAAGAGTTGAATTCATCAATAACACGAGGAGCCGTAGGGTTTCCACCAATTTTTTCAAGAGAAGATGAAATGGCATTGAAGTCACCACCTAAAATAATTGGAAGATCCTTAAATTGATTGATCTGGTCAATTAAGGAATCCCATAACTCTAGTTTATCCCAAGGAGAAGAGGGACCATATACATTAAATAGCAGAAAGTTGATCTCAAACCATGAAAAATTTAGCAGCTGCCAGTTGGAATCGCAGAGCAATGGCTGACCCTTAACAGATTTAGAATTCCATAATGTAATAAGACCCCTAGAGGCGCTAGATGAGGGAACAAGAAATGACTCCTAGAAGGACCACTTAGCAAGAGTCTTGTCAAAAAAAGTTTGAGACAACTTGGATTCTTGAATAAGAAAAATATTTGCTTCAGAAGAATCAACTAAACTTTTGACCCTACTCCTTTTTTTAGGGGCATTTAAGCCCCTGACATTCCATGACACAAACTTCATACTAGAGTAGGGGAGTGAACTGTGCTCCTCCTAGTTCTGATAATAGGGAAAATCTTGTCAAGAATTGTAGTTTGAAGACCAGTTTCAATTTAAATTTTAGTTTTAACCGCTAGAGGCTTTCTACCTCTCTTCTTCAGCGTTTTGATCTCATGGTCCCGCTGGAGAGGAGAAAGGGAGCTAGGAGTTTGAACAATTGAAATTTTTTTAGAGAAATCAAAGCTCTGCACCCCATGACCTGAGGGCAGGTCCACAAAGGTCACATCCGACACAAGAGGAGAAAAGTAGGGCTCTGTCGCAACCTCAACAGCCAGTTCCTCATAAATTTGAGAGGACACTAAAACTAGGATATCATTACACATCAGTTGCAAAACATGCTCAGAGAATGGGGAATGAGATTGGGATCAAGGAATTAGAGTAAAATGTTGATATTAAAAATCAGAGTTTGGATAATACAATCTTCAAAATTTGAGGCAACAGGAAGGCGGGGCAAAATCAAAGGGCGATCAACCCAAAGAGGAGCAGGAGCGGGGAAAGTCATGATGGGAGAATGAGAGGGAATACGCAAAGAAAAAGTAGAGGAAGGTGGACCAAAAGAAACAAATGATGTACAAGGGTAAATTTTATTAGATCAGGACCCTGAATCCATTAAAGCAGGACCAGAGGAAAAAAACAAAGAAAAAAAGAATAAAGGAAAGTCGTAGCAGAGGCAGACAGAAAGCTAACTAGAATAGGCACGTATTTTGAAGAGGTAGGTAGAGAAGATTTCATCTTCAGGAAAGGTCTAAAAATGGAAGGAGACCAGGAGGAAAGAATACCAATAGGTTGGGGTGCAGAAAGTAAAGATGGGCCGAAAGCATACGGAATTGGATGGGAACTAGATAATTGAAGAGGCGTATTAGCAGAAGAGGAACGAGATTGGAAGAAAAGACATGATCAGAAATTAGATGATAAGTTTGAGCAAATTGAAGTGGACACCTTTGATGAACCATGACATTTATAGGACAACTAACCTAATGAGGCCCCTAGAGATTTGATAAGGGAAGGATCTTGGATACTTACCGATTGAGACCAAGTCCCAAATTTGGAACAAATGAAAAATTGAGAGGGAGTTGGCTTTGACTGGTTGACAAGAAGACAAACCCTAATAGGAATATGGGATGCAAAAAAGGAGAAAAATCATGTTTCACAAAAATACCTAGCTTGTTAGCAAAGATTTCCACTAGCGAGGGATCTCTGTATTCGAGAGGGAGATTAAGAAAAGAAACCCAGTAAGGCATAAAAAAAGGAGGGGCAAAATTGACATCAAAATGCAGGACCCAAGCATAAGTAACAATGCCAATGCCTCAATAGAACCATCCCTTAAACTTATGAACTGCAAACCTAGCCTGTGGTGAATCAAAAATTGCTACAAAAAATAATAAATATAATTATTATGTTATAATAAAATAAAATTTATACTATATTAAATATAGCATACCAAAAATATATATTATATTTATATTTAATAAATTTTAATAATTAATATAATCATTATAAGCATAAATTTATGCTTTGATAAGTACATATGTTACGTGAATAGTTCTCAATTATAAATAAGAAATATTTATTCATTGGTTTACTTAAAACAAACATATAATTTATATATTAATGTAAATAAAGTTAAAAGTGACAAACCTAAAAAGGTTTAGGAGAATAAAGAATAGATTAAATTTCGCAAAAAATTGTTAGGGCCCATTTGTTTCACGGAATTCGTGTATGCTGGAATAGCCAATTCTAGAATTCAAATTCATTGTGGAATTCTGCTATTCTGAAAATGAATTCTAGATATGGGCTTGTCCTGTTTGGTTCACTTGGAAGATGACTGAGAAGATGCAAATTCTACGTTTGGTTACACAAAACTGGAATTGGAATTGGAATTTTGCTTTTGCACACACACACACACACACACACACACACACACGGGCCGTGTGTATATACATAAATGTGTGTGTATATACACACACATGTGTGTGTATATACACACACATGTGTGTATACACACACATGTGTATATACATACACATGTGTGTATATATACACACATGTATATACACATATATATATACACACATGTGTGTGTATATATATATCTATGTGTGTGTATATATTCAAGATCAGACACCCATAAGGATCAGACACCCATATTCGAGATCTTGACGTACTTAGAGTAAAAATTTCACCTAATTGTGCATGTCTAGCATATTTTTTGACTATAGCAGGATCACCAAAACTAACTCCATCAAGTTCACCACCATAGAACTCAACAGTTACACCTACTTGTTCAACACTATATTTTGATTCTGCTCTCCTAAAAGGGACATCGACTTTCACAATTCCTTCTTCATCTACTAGAACGACTGGAAATGTTTCGAAAAAGGTAGGTATATGACGTACAAAAAGCTCATGTCCCTTTTTATCTTTGAAAATAGGGTGCCCTAACCAACCAACAGCAATTCCATCTCCATTGTCCATTGCACCCGCCCTAAATAACCCCCCTTTAGCTGGATTATTCCCAATGTAATCATAAAAAGTAAGTTTTTCAGGAATTTTTGACCAAGCTTCTGATAGACTTAGATTTTCAGCCAGACCGGCATGAACCCGTCGATCTATTTCTTGTTGGAAGTATCCTTGATCCCACTGGTAATGAGTAGGACCAAATAATTCGATCGGAGTGGTTGCGGAACCATACCACATTGTTCCGGCCACAATGAAAGCTGCAAAAAACACAGCAGCAATACTACTCGAGAGGACAGTTTCAATATTCCCCATACG
>MU228159.1:144555-158168 GCA_018584345.1 Thuja plicata | reverse complement strand
ACTTCTCATCAATCTTTACATGAGTACTTTCAATTATCTTCTTTAATCTCAAATTAAAACATCTGTATGCTTTGCTTTTAGTAGAGTAACCAAGGAAAATACCTTCATCGCTTCTAGCATCAAACTTTCCAACACCATCATCTCTCTTGATGTAGCACTTGCTGCCAAATATTATGAAGTATTTTACTGTAGGTACATTACCAAACCAAAGTTCATAAGGTGTTTTATCCACGCTTGGCCTTAGTTGAGTTCTATTGATAGTGTAGATTGCTGTATTAACTGCATCTCTCCAATAGGTGTGTGCAACTTTTACTTCAATCATCATATTGCACGCTATATCAAGTATGATCCTATTCCTTATTTCTGCTATCCCATTCTACTATGGGGTTCTGGGTGCACTTAACTATCTTTTAATTCCATGTTCTTCACAATAGTCATAAAACTGGTTAGAGGTGAATTCTCCTCCTCTATCTGATCTCAGACACTTTAGTTTTAATCCAGATTCGTTCTCCACTTTGGCTTTCAATATTTTGAAATTCTCAAAGGCTTCAAACTTCTTCTTTAAGAACACAACCCACATCATTCTTGAAAAATCATCAAAAAAAAAATGAAATACCTTTCTCCATAATATGACCTGGTTTGAGTAGGACCACATAAATCTATATGCACTAGGTCTAACTTGTTTTCAGCTGAGTTCTGCTTGCTTCTGAAAGAACCCCTTACATGCTTTCCCATAACACATTCCTTGTATATTGTGTCAGCTGGTCTTGCAATACTTGGAAGATCTCTAACTGCGTTGACATTACTTATCTTTACTATATTATCAAACTTTATATGACAGAGTCTCTTGTGCCATAACCAACTGTCATCCACTTTTGCAACAAAACAAATTACATCAGAATTGAGCTAGAAAACATTACCTTTTGTTTTGGATCCTGATGCAATCATGTCTCCTTCTTTGTTGCTAATAATGCATTTGTTGTCTTTGAATTCCAAATGATAACCTTTGTCAAGTAGCTGTCCAACACTTAGTAAATTGTGATGTAATCCATCAACATACAAAACATCATCTGTCTTGTTCTTTCCATCTAGGGTGATGGATCGTCTGCCTATGATAGGTTTAGGAGTTTTATCTCCAAATCTAACCATACCACCTTTGTACTTGTCTAGATGAACAAATCTATCTTTATCACTTGTCATGTGACGAGAGCATCCGTTGTCAATGATCCAATCAGTTCTAATGTCTGCTTTGGAAATTAGGGCTAACTCCTGCATTTTATTTTCATCTTCAATGTCCATATGCTCAATCAATTTTTCCATGTCTTTAAGGGTAACGAATCCAATTTCATCTTCTCATGAATCTTCATTAGTTACACCTTCTTCAACATGGTAGGATTCCTTCCTGTATTTAGGTTTATAGTCAGATCTGAATTTCTTTACTTTTGTAGGACACTTGGATGCAAAGTGATCGATCTTGTTGCATGAAAAACATTTGAATGGAAGCTGTCCTTCATATTTCCCTTTGCCTTTCTTTTCTCTTTTGGAAATCATGGATATGATTTCTTCTAGTTCTTCATCAACTTCTTCTTTTTCATTTTTGCTACAGATGTGAGATTTCATGCCATGAACTGAAGCTTTGAAATTTGTTTCACCTTTTGGTTTAGTCTTCAATCTTGATATCTCAAATGCAGAGATTTTACTGATCAAGGTCTCTCTCTTGAAGTCTTGTGAAAATTGCATGGTTTCCTCTAGAATACTGATCTTGTTCTCATAGTATGATGTTAAAGTAATCAACAACTTGTTCATTATATCTTCTTCTGATATTTCTCCACCATTGTTTCTGATTCCAGAGACTGCTTCATTTATTCTTTTATTGTAGGCTCTAATTTTCTCTTCAGGTAACATCTCAAGACTGTTGTATTTATTTTTCCATGTCTTCCTGCGTGCATTCTTTTCTTGAATATCACCTTCAAACATGTCTTCTAAATACTTCCATATTGTGTATGCCTTGTCTAATTTCTTGATCTCTAAAAATTCACTGTCAGATAATGCACTTATAAGGGCTTCTTTGGCAACTACATTAGCTGTGAATGTATCCTTTTGTTTACTAGTAGCATCATCTATTGATAGATCTTTTAAAGAGGGAATAAAAACTTCTTGTGTGGCTATCTCAAAGATATCAAAACCAACACACTATAGATGTCTTATCATTTTGTTTTTCCAATCCAGATAATTTTCTCCATCGAACTTAGGGCTCTCTTTTCTGAAGTAAGACATATGATCTACCTTAAGGTGTTAGGCTTCTTCTTCAAGGCACTTGGCTCTGATACCAATTGTTAGAATAGTCCCAAAGGATAATTGAGAGGGGGGGGGTGAATCAGTTATCAACCAGTTTAATTCTTTTCTCTTATTAACTTCAGAATACAATAAAATAAATGCACATTCAGATAACACAATAGACAACATCACAATTTGGTTATGGGGAAACCAAATGGTAAAAAACCCGGTGGGAATTAACACCCACAATGAACTATACTTGTTTATAATAATCCTTGTTAGAAGATCTTCCAACCCTGTTAGGAGTTGTACTTTATAATGCAATAAGTATAGTGACCTGGTTAAGGGTCAGACACTGTTAGGATTCTTTTACAAATAACCCGGTTAAGGGTGAGGACTCATTGTCCAAAAGCTCACTGCTTTAATGGTGAAGGCTACAACCTTTTGAAGAATAGATATGCACTAAATCTGATGATGAAATGTAGAGTAAACCTATTGTCTTGATCAGTTCCTATGTATTGTAATCTTTTTCTTCTTCTTCACATAGATCCTTGATGAATGAAACTCAACTGATATTCTTCTCTACACTTTCCTGCATCTTTTCTTATCATTCACCCTTAGCGTATCACAAATGACTTGCTATAAGTATCTTCCTCAAAGTATGATATCATGGGACCTATTAGACAACTCTTCATAACATCCTTGTTAGCTTTACTAATCATGCAAGCATAATTACAATTGCACAAATATAAACTGAATAGACACGACGCTTCACTAAGTCAGCCTCACCAAATTGACTTTAACTTTGCAATCTTCTTGAAAAAAATTTGGCACCTTTAGATAACTATCATCAAATCATAACTAATCATGAATATACACACACATATCCCAAATATAGGCGCAACTCAAGAACCACTGCAATACATCGGCTCTATACAGACAAACTCCAGAAACTATAACTGCCACATAACAGAATTACGCAACAGAACTGAAACTTCATATCTGAGTCTACGTGTATGAACACAACATAAAAAACATGTCTACAACCTAAATATATCCACAGAAGGCTTGATAACATCATTCTGGTAAGTGCATACAGAATCACTACTGTATATTATATGTTGTCATCAATGACAAACATACAATGAACTAGCTGCCATAAGTAAATCTCCAACACAAATATTAATAAGCAAAAATAAAATTTTATCTTTAAATATAGAAAATCACTATGATTGTATCAGATCCTTTATGCTTAATTGAATACGGGCATCACATACTCCATTTATCTCTGTCTCAAACTGTAGATTCTTCAATCTGTCTTTATCTGTTCTTCTCGGTAAATGTTGTTCTTCATCTTCTTTCCTTCTCTATTTAATTCTCCAACAACCTTTCACTTTGTGTAATTATCATTTCTTATATAGAGATTTTCCTCTTAATCTCCTTAATTTTATTTTCCTTTGTTTGCACTCAACTACCTTATCATCTTCTTCATATTTCTCAACTCGGTAAACCATTTCACTTTTACCTTGAAACTTGTAAATTTTCTTGGAACTCTCATAATTCTATTTAACCACTTGATCTTCGCCTTTAGATATTCTTATTTAATGTTCTCATTTGTAGATATTGTAACAAACTTCTTTTAATTCATTTCCTCATCCAACTCATCATCTCTTTGCATTAAATTTGATTTCATCATCATTTAATATTAGTAACTATACTCGGTAAAAATTTCTTTGCAACTTGGTACCTGACTTCATTCACTGCTTGATGTCTAACTCATCTTTAGTGCTCAATAATTGTAATTGACTCACATAAAATTCTACCGACTGAATCAGTCTAGCTCAGTAAAGTATCTCTTTCAGTCATAACTTAATTCATTGCAGTTATCGACTTGATCAATCAAATGTATCAATTTAATAACATCAAATATATAGTAGAAAACAACTATATCATCATTACTTCATCATTATCTGATCTATATTTGTCACTCATTTAACTTCTCCTCTTAAGATATGGTAACATAATAGAAATTAATTAATCAATTGCTTGACATTAATGACAAAAACAACAACTGATCTAACCATTTGTACAGTTATGATACTCAATATCATTTGGTCTTCATCATATCCATCAGATATTCATCATTTAATCAACAATCTCCCTCTTTGGCATTGATGGCAATCAATATAACAGTTTTATAGCAATTGATGATGGCAGTTCTCAAATACATAACTGTACTCCCTCTGAGTTGATATATTTGTTTCCACTTTGAGATTTTTGATCTGAATCTCCCTCTTGGATAAACCTTCTATTTCTATAACATATATTTCTAAATCTCCTTCATGATTAAATATTATCAATTCATTCTTCTAGTATCAATATCTCTCTTTAGATAAATGTCATCAACTCTCTCTCTCTCTCTCTCTCTCTCTCATCAATGCATTCTTCTCCCTCTTTGACAACAATGCCAGAAAGTCATACTCTTGAAAAATTGTTCTAGTAGTGGATTATACCTGACATGTACTCATAAAACATTATACACCGAAATATTTTCACAACTTCAGGAATCACCTAAAGTGTGTCATACTAACATCAATTCATAAATAGATATTCTAATGAAATATAGAATTGATACATCATGCCTCATGCTCTTTAGTGAATATTGGATAGGGGAAGAGCCCCCTAATTTACCTCTTAGATATCAAAATCATCTTTAGGTAGTGGCTTTGCAAAGATATCAGCCAATTGTTCCTTTGAATTCACATGCTCCAATTTCACATTCTTCTCTTGAACTTGTTCTCTCAAGAAGTGATACTTGATAGAAATTTGCTTGGTCTTTGAATGCATAATAGGGTTCTTTGATATATTAATATCACTTGTATTATCACAAAAAATAGTAATAGGATCTGTGATCTCTTCTTTCATACCTTCAAGTAATTGCTTAATCCATACCATGTTTGCACAATTCATAACATCAACAACATATTCAGCCTCAACAGTAGACTATGAAATACAACTTTGTTTCTTTCTCATCCATGCAACCAATCTTTCACCTAGAAAAAATGTGCCTCCACTAGTGCTTTTTCTGTCATCAACATTTCTAGCCCAATCTGCATCAGTGTATAATTGTAGATCAAAAGTACCTCCTTTTTTGTATAATAATCCAAACTCTTATGTGCATTTTAGGTATCTCCAAATTCTTTTTACTGTAGAATTATGTGTTTCCTTCAGATTAGAAGAAAATCTTGCAAGAATTCCAACAACGTGTGCCATATCAGGTCTGCTGTGAAAAACATACTATAATTTACCAGTCATGGATCGGTAAAGAGTATTATCCACCTCTTGTGTTTCATCCTCTTTAGATAAGTTGCATCTAGTAACCATCGGTGTTCAAACAGGTTTGGAATCTTCCATACCAAAAGTTTATAGAATATCTTTGTTTTACTTGGCTTGTGTAATATAGATTCCTCTAGTAACTTGTTGTATATGTAGACCTAGAAAGAACTTAATCTCTCCGATCATTGACATCTCAAAATATTTTCTCATTTCATCAGCAAATCCTTTACATAAAGTGTCATTGCTTCCAAATATAATATCATCAACAAAATTTTCAGCAATTAAAACTTTATTATCACTGTCACATTTAAAGTAAACATTACTCTTATCACTTGTTCTTTGAAATCCTATTTTTATAAGATAAGAGTGCAGTGTCTCATACCATGCTCGGGGTTTTTATTTCAATCTATATAAATCTTTATGTAACTTACATACCTTGTTCTTTTTTTTTCCCCAATGAATCCGTCAGGTTTCTCAATGTATACTTCTTCTTCAAGTATCTCATTAATAATTGTAGACTTAACATCCATCTGATATACTTTGAATCCTTTGTATGCAACATATGCTAGAAGTATTCTAACTCCTTCCAGTATAGCAATAGGTGCATAAGTCTCTCCATAGTCACTTCCTTCTTCTTGTGCATAACCTTTGCAAACCAATCTAGCTTTATTTCTGCTAACTTTTCCATGCTCATTCAGTTTGTTTATGAAAATTCACTTAGTACCAGTAACATTTTTGTCTTTAGGTCTGGGTACTAAAGTCCATGTCTTGTTCTTCTCAATTTGATCATACTCTTCTTTCATTTCTTTCATCCAATCTTCATTATCTAGTGCGTCCTTAACTTTCTTCAGCTCAAATGAAGATATCAAACATGTATTGTCTCTAGCCTTGCTTCTGGTCATCACTCCAGCTTCCTTATTTCTAGTAATCTTGCTCGCGAAATGGTACCTTCTCAAATACTTTTCAAAAATAGGCTTGGTAGCTCTTAGTTCTTCAATATCAACATTCGGTTGTGGAACTCCTTGTTTATCTTCCTCCTCAATAGGTTCTCTCAGTAAGGTTTCAGTGGCATCATGTTGTACATATACAAACTTCTCATAATCACCAGGTTCCTTCTTAGTGTCTTCATCATTCCTTTCTACAAATTCATCAATTCTTACATTTTCACTTTCCACCATTTTGTTAGTAACCTTGTTAAAATATTGGTAAGCTTTACTCCTTATAGAATATCCTAAGAATATCCCTTCATCACCTTTTGAATCAAACTTTCCTTCTCTATAATCTTTTAGAATATAGCATTTGCTCTCAAACATTTTAAAGTGTCTTGTTGGTACCTTTCTTCATTTGTACTCGGTTCAATGTATAAACAACAATACTCATAGCTTCGCTCCAGAAGTTTTGTGAAACTCCTTTTTCAATCATCAGTGTCCTAGCACAATTAAAAATAGATTTTTTTCTTCTCTCAACAATCCCATTCTGACGTGGTGTCCTCGGTGCAGACAATTATATCTTTATTCCATTCTCATATTACAAAACATTGTAAACTCATAAGAAGTAAACTCACCTCCTCTGTCAGATCTCAGACATTCAACTGTCTTCTAGTTTCTTTTTCATCTCAGGCATTATACCAATTAAACATTTGAAATGCATCAGATTTTTCTTTTAAAAACATTACATACATCATTGTTGAATAATCATCCACAAATAAAATAAAATATGTCTCCATAATAACTTTGAGTTCTCATTGGTCCACATAAATCAGTATGAACTAAATCCAAAATTCCTTATGTAGCATAATTCTTTGTTGAAAAAATAGATTTAGTAATCTCACCGGTCTGATATTCCATGCACATAGCATTCTCTGGTTTTTCAAGTCATGGTAGTCCTCTTACTATACTCTTCTTACTTACTTTGATTAAGTTGTCAAAATTAACATGATATAGCCTTTTGTGCCATAACCAAACATCTTCAACTTTAGCAAATATGCAACTCTTCATAAAACTATCAAGATAAAATAAATTACCTTTAGATTGTTCTCCAATAGCAGTCAGATTACTCTTCTCATCAAATACTTCCACTCTTCCATATTGAAATTCTAGTCGGTGACCTGTATTGTTTAGTTGTGAAACACTCAACATATTATACTTTAATCCTTCAACCCAATAAAAATCATCACATCTCGTGTTATTTAGTAGAATTATAGATCCTTTTCCTTTCATAGGATATGGAGCATCATTGCCAAATCTAACATAACCTCCATCATGCTTTTCTAGGGAAATAAAATTAAGTGTGTCACCAGTCATGTGATGTGAACAACCACTATCTATAATCCATCTTTCATTCTTACTTACTTGTGATATTAGGGCTCTAGGTTCTTCTTCATCAGAATCATCTTTTATAGAAACATAAACAACTTCTTTCTCCTTATTACTCTCAAGATAATCATCATCACTTAGTATTTCATTAGAAATATAACAAGATTTCTTACCTTTGTTTTTTTAGTCTATTTATCTCCTGAATCTATTTTATTTCTTATCCTTATCTCTGTTATCTTTCTTTTCTTCATTATCTTTCTCTGGACAGTTAGATGCAAAGTGACCAACTTTATCACAATTAAAAAATTTCAAGGGTAACTTACCTTGGTATTTGCCTTTGCCTCTTTGTATCCTTCTAGCCAAAAAAGATTCAAATTCTCCTTCATTCTCATCACATTCAGTAAATAAATCTTCAAGTCCTTCAGTACAACTATAAAATTTCTCACTAGCACTACTCAAATATCCATCTCTAGCAGAAGCTTCCCTAGCTTTTCCAATATTTAAAGTAGACTTAAATATAGATTCAATCTTAGAAGTAGCATGCATACTATTGTCAAAATTATTTAGCTCAAATGCAGTTAGCTTACCAATAGTAGCATCCACTGAAACATTCATCTATGGTATAGATCTCAGCTCTTGTATAACAGATACACAAATAGCAAAGATCTTAATATTTTGATCGTAACGTCATCCTTAGTTATGATACCACCAACTCCTATGATAGAATTAAAAGTCTCCTTAAGTCTTGTACTATATTGTATTATGTTCTCTCCTTCATCCTCAAAGAGTCAAATTTTCCTCTCAAGCTTTCTTCTTTAGCCTTCTAAACATGCTGATCTCCAACATAGGTCAAAACAATCTTATCCCACATCTGTTTCACAGTAGTACAACCATCAAGCTCATCATATTCTTGGTTGGTAATTGTAGAAGAAATCTCAATCATAACTTGTGTGTGTTCATGTTTCTTCCTTTTCTCACTGATTGTCAAAGGTGAAGTAGTTGGTGCTACATATTCATTCTCAAGATAGTAGAGTGCATTCTCTCCTACTCCAGACACATGAAACCTCATTCTAATTTTCCATGTAGAGAAATGATCCCCATTCAACTTTGGTGCTTCCCTATTATACATCTTTAGATCTTAACTCAAGTCCTTTAAACTTATCACTTCAGAGTAACAAATCTTTGATACCAATTGTTGGTCCCACTAAGAGGGGGGGTGAATTAGACAAATCAAAACTTAAACACTTAAAACTAAACTGACTGATTCACTCGATAAATACAGAATACAATAAATAGCCAATTCACCAAATAACGTAAGCAACAATCAATCATTCAAATTTAGAAACATTAGATTAACCATGTAAACATAAGATATAACTCATTGACACAGGATTTAATGAGGAAACCCAATTTGGGAAAAACCTATGTGGGAATTGTAACCCACAATAAAAATGCACCCTTTTGAAGTATGCTCGGTTAAGAACCTATCATGTTAAAGATTACAAACACATTTTCTAAATGTGACCTTGTTAGGGGATTTACCTCAGATCTATTAAGATATCCACCCTGCTAGGAGTGGCCTTATTAGAGGTCTTTAAACACTCTTTTGGAATTTCACCTAAGTCTACGTTTTACAAATAGGGTGGTTAAATCCACTCGGTTAAGAGATTTATCTATTAAAATTTTTAATAAGAAACAGTAAACTTTGATCTGTAAATATAGAAACTCACTATGCTTGCATCATATCCTTTATGCTCAATTGAATACTGGCATCACATACTCCATTTATCTCTTTCTCAGACTGTAGATTCTTCAATCTATCTTTCTCTGTTTTGCTTGGTAAATGTTGTTATTTAACTTCTTTCCTTCTCTGTTTAATTCACCAACAACCTTTCACTTTGTGTAATTCTCATTTCTTATATAGACATACTTTTGTATCTTAATCTCCTTAATATGATTTTCCTTCATTTTTTCTCAACCGTTCGATCATCTTCTTCATATTTCTCAACTTGGTAAACCATTTCACTTTTACCTCAGAACTTGTAACTTTTCTTGGAACTCTCATAATTCTGTTTAACCGCTTGATCTTTTCCTTAGATCTTCTTATTGAATTTTTCCATTCGTAGATCTTGTAAAAAACTTCATTTAATTAATTTCCTCATCCATCTCATCATTGCTTCACATTAAATTCAATTTCATCATCATTTAATATCAGTAACTATACTCGGTAAAACTTGCTTTGCAACTCCATAACTGACTTCATTCATTGCTTAGTGTCTAACTCATCTTCGGTGCTTGCTGCTCGGTAATTGTAATCGACTCACATAACATTCTACTGATTGACTCACTGTAGCTTGGTAAAGTATCTCTTTCAGTCATAATTTAATTCATTGCAGTTCCCAACTTGATCAATCAAATGTACTGATTTGATAACATCAAATATATAGTAGAAAACAACTATATCATCATTACTTCATCATTTTTTGATCTGTATTTGTCACCCATTTAGCTTGTCCTCTTAATATATGGTAACATAATAGAAATCAATTAATCAATTGCTTGAAATCAATGAAAAAACAACTAATCTAACCATTTCTACAACAATGATACTCGGTATCACTCGGTCTTCATCATCTCCATCAGATATTCATCAGTTAATCAACAATACATGTCTGATTCTTTTTCAACAAGATATCTAATTTACACACAATACTACTAATTGTAAGTTCTTCAACATTTCAAAATTACCGCTCCTACTTCTCAAAGCTACATATTTATTCCAATTGTCATACATCTGGGACATACACAAAAATTTAGAATAATGTTGTCCTATAAAAATTTCACTCCTATGATATGCTTCCTTATTTCAAAATTACTACTAATAATTGAAAATACATAAGAAAAACCAAAACTAATCACTGAGAATGCTTAAGAAAAACTGGATATAACTTGGGCAGACAAAATAATAAAAAGATGAAAAATATAAGATATTTTTAGTTTTTAGAAAATCTACGAAAGATTGGAATTTTTTTTTGCAAAGTATAGACTGGAGATGGCTTGAAAAATCTCTTCCAGGAAATTGATGTTCCATTTTTTGGCTAGATGTCAAACTTTTATAAACATTTGTAAGGTAGAAAAATGATGTTTATAGAATAAGAGTGTTTTGATACTCAAATCACTTATCACCTTACATTTAATGTTTAGGGTGGAGGGATAAATTAGACATTCCCTTTTATTCTCAAATGCACAAAGGAAGGATCCAAATTGATCAACCCAAAAATGATCAATGCATAAGTGAATCAATCTATTGGAAATAAGAATAAAGAAGGAGATCCTAGGTTTCCTCTTAAAATGTGGCATGAATGAGTGTAAATGTGTGATAGATTTAGAATTATTAAGGATTTGAATTGAAATGGATAGGAGAAATTCACTAACCTTGAAATATTGCAGATCAAAGAATGTTGTTTTCTGAGGTATGTACTCTGTTTCTGGAAAACCTGAAGTATGATCTAGAACTGAAATGCAAAGATGAAAAAAACTCATAAATCTTTTTCTAATCTAACACCGTCTTATGAAAAAGGTTGACATTGACCCACAAATGTTGACCCTGACCCAATAATGTCAACCTTGACCCACACAGGTCCGACAAAAAATTTGTTCGCGGAAAAGGGTATCTAGATCTGAGTTCAAATCCACAGTCATGAACCTGTACCTGCAAGAAAAAGAGGTTTGTTTTTTGGGTGGGAGGTGTTTGCCTTAGTCAAACCCTGATTTAGGAATTAACCTTGAAATCAATAATTGAAATAAGAATGCTAGTAAGTAGTAGAATTGAATCTAAGAATGAAGCAATGATATTCAATAGATATGCCAATGTAATTCAAATGTAGCAAGTATGTAAATATGAAAGCATGGACTTTAGAAACCATAAACCTCCATTATTGTATGCTTGGAATCCACCTTGAAGAAGTAATGAAAGATTTTTGAGGATGCACAAAGGATCTTGAAGGAAGATCACACCATCATGATGGCTAGATCTAGGGCTTGAATGATGAATCTTGAATGTTGGAACCAAATCCCTTCAAAGGCTTGAGAGTTTGAATCCTTGATCTTCAATGGAGAGCTTGAATTATTGAGAGGAATACTTGAAAAACTTGAAAGATTGGAAATATGTAGAATAATGAATGCTTCAACTTTTTGCTTGATCACCTCTTATCCTTTAGTTGATGGTTAGAGAAAATGAGAGGAAAAGGCTTCCTTTTATATGAAACTAGGGCACAATCTTCTAAGGAGGCCAACATAGGAGAATTAAATTCCCATTAGACCCATACCCCTAGAAGTGGACCTATGTTAAATATAATTTAGGAATCACTGATTCAGAACCTGAAACAGTCGACTCGGAAGCAGGAAATAACTTTTTGCAAAGACCGACATCCGAAAACTGTGGGGCCCCGAGATTTGACCCCTGGGTCAAGGTCAAGGTCTACCTTGACCTATGTCAGGTTCAAGGTCAACCTTGACCTAGGTCAGGGTCAAGGTTGACATAGACCCAAAAGGTCAACCCTGACCTTGAAGTCCAAAATCTTAGGTCTGCAGTCCAGAATGCAGAAATCAGGCTGGAAAGAAGTGGAAAGAGGGACAGAACATGGGGGAAAGTTAGGTCAAAGTTAGGAACCCATTCAAGGTGCTTGATATGACCCCAAACCACCTACTCAGAAGACTAAACCAGTCTACCATGGAAGTGCTTCCATTTTCTGACTATACATTTAGCCCCCACTTTAGCGGGAGTATAGAAATCAAACATGCTCACGGTAAAGTTAGAAGAAAGACTCTGGTGGATCACAACGAGGTAGAACATCACTAAGTCAAGGAAATGAGCCCCTATACCAAGGATTATAACTCAACATACATGAATAAAGATATGGAAATAAATAGAAATCAATCATAGAAATATACATGATTACATAAGGAAGACAAGAGCAAAACTATAGATAACATAGCTTCATGATCTAATACTACTAGCATGAAAGCGAAAGAGAGAAAAGAGATAGTGATTACCTCACCTAGTAAGATGCCCATAAACTGTGCTTGTAAATGCATCTTCTGACAACTTTTAAAATATCCATAGATCCACATTCTTGTATCACTATAGAATATAAAATGCATGTCCATTTAGGATTTAGCAACTTATGTATGTTACCTTTCAAGGATTTAGCATATTGTAAAATAAAAGGGTGTGTATCTCTTTAGGATTTAGCAACTTGTGTGAGTTACCTTCCAAGGATTTAGCAAAAATAAAAGTAAAAATGTGTATCTCTTCAAGATTTAGCAACTTATGTGCGTTACCTTCCGAGGATTTAGCATGCTGAAAAATGTAAATAAATATAAACTATAGTACAAGGGAGACCCTATATATGCCCCCCTCCTTATCATGACTACCTACTAGGCAAGATAAGGAAGAGAAAAGAGGATACCTACTTCACAAGGTAAGGATATATCCAACTTAACAACAATGTATACCATATTCTTAGCGAAGAGCCTTGACCATTTCATCCAAGAACATAGATAATCGTGAAATGGATATGTCACTTATGGAAAAAGGATCCTCAAAAAGGGAAGAGATCTCATCAACAAGACCCTCACCATAGAGGAGTGCTTAGGATAAAATGTCATCTTCTAAAGAAAAGA
>MU228159.1:114220-143139 GCA_018584345.1 Thuja plicata | reverse complement strand
AAGAGTCATCATCATGTATGAATATGTCATCCATTAATAAATCACCCTCTTGTATCAAAGCATCTTCACCAGGAGGAGATAAATCAATGTCTTTATCTAAGGGTTCATCCCAAAAAGTAGAATCACCGATAATGGCTTCATGAGGAAGAGAGTAATCAACATCCAAATCCAAAGGTTCATCCCAAATAGAAGGATTATCCTCCCTATCAATAAAGAAAATTATAGGAGAGCCTAAATCTTGATCCCTAAAGGGGGAAGAATTATATTCTAAAGTAGGCACATAGAAAAGACATATATTAGGAGAAGAATTAACATCTATCCGTAACTCACTTCTATGGTTAAGGTCAATTGAAGAGATTGTAGAGGAGGATAAAAAAGGAATAGGATCAATGGAGATCGTATTCGAACAAATTTCATCCTTACTTCCATGTACCTCATTAGGGGATCTATCCTCTTTAGTAACAAAAGCTTCATCAAAGTATTCAAAACAAAAATCATACATGTTGAACACAAAGTAATATTACAAGCATGAAAAATGTAAATGTTTTTGTATTTTTAAGGAAATTTTGTGATTTTTATGAATTTTTGAAATATAAATGAAAGAGAATAAAATAAAACCTACTTCTATATGCATGCAAGATCTAATATGATATGCAAATCTAACACCAAAAAGAAAGAGTTGACTATCGTGGGTTCACCAAAATGTAAAAGGAATAAAAGGGGGATAAGGAGATTGTTTATTAATTGTTGTTTGATTTACTTAGAGTGTGTTGAGTTCCTTAACCCTATTTACATTTAATTTAATTTGATTGATTGTATATTGTAGTTATGATTAGAGAGAAGATAATATGTTCCACCTTTATCCCCAAATGTACAAATGAAAGATCCAAGTTGATCAACCCAAAAGAGGGATTAATGCACAAATGAATCAATCATTTGGAAAAGAGAACAAAGAGGGAGATCTTAAATTATGTTATTTGAATATATAGATATGATATATGATAATAATTGAAGAAATAGGAGAAATGTACTAACCTTAAATAATTACAGATCAAAGAATGTTGTTTTCTAAGGTCTGTGCTATGTTTCTTGAAAAATTGAAGTATGATCCAGAACCGAAACCCAGAGATGAACAAAACCCAGAAATATTTTTCCGATCTGACACCGTCTTATGAAAAAGGTTGACCTTGACCCACAAATGTCAACCTTGACCCAATAATGTTGACCTTGACCTACACAGGTCCGACATAAAATCTATTTGCAAATCCCGATAGTTCGTTGAAAAGGGTATCCAGATCTGAGTTCAAATCCACAGTCATGAACCTGTACCTGCAAGAAAAAGAGGTTTGTTTGTTGGGGGGGAGGGGTTTGCCTTAGTCAAACCCAAATTTAGGAATTAACCTTGAAATCAATAATTGAAATAAGAATGCTAGCAAGTAGTAGAATTGAATCTAAGAATGAAGCTATGATATTCAATAGATATGCCAATGTAATTCAAATGTAGCAAGTATGTAAATATGAAAGCATGGACTTTAGAAACCATAAACCTCTATTATTTTATGCTTGGAATATGCCTTGAAGAAGTAATGAAAGAGTTTTGAGGATGCACAAAGGATCTTGAAGGAAGATCACACCACCATGATGGCTAGATCTATAGCTTGACTGATGAATCTTGATTGTTGGAACCAAATCCCTTCAAACGATTGAGAGCTTGAATCCTTGATCTTCAATGGAGAGCTTGAATTATTGAGAGGAAGAATTGAACACCTTGAAATCTTGGAAACATGTAGAACAATGGATGCTTGAACTTTTTTCTTGATCACCTCTTATCCTTTAGTTGATGGTTAGAGAAAATGAGAGGAGAAGGCTTCCTTTTACATGAAACTAGGGCACAATCTTCTAAGGAGGCCGACATAGGAGAATTAAATTAACATTAGACCCATGCCCCTAAAAGTGGACCTATGATAAATATAATTTAGGAATCACTGATTCAGAACCCAAAATAGCCGACCTAGAAGTGGGAAATAACCTTTTGCAAAGACCGACATCCAGAAACTGTGGGACCCTGAGATTTGAACCCTGGGTCAAGGTCGAGGTCGACCTTGACCTAGGTCAGGTTCGAGGTTGACCTTGACCTAGGTCAGGGTTGAGGTCAACATAGATCCAAAAGGTTGACCCTGACCTTGGGGTGATCCCACAATAGTGTGTCCCACTTTTTGGCCAACTTTGACACAGACATCAACATTTTGAGAAAAAACTTCATATTCGAACACCTATTGCCGCAAATTTATAAGGAATTTGAAGATGATATAAACTAGGGTATTTTATAATTTTATTTCTAGTTTCTAAATATAATTTAAAAAAAAAATCAAAATTAATTAAAATTTATTTTTCCTTCTCCTTCAAAAAGTGGTTTGTGTGAAAAAACTATGATTTTAATAAGCGACTTTCACTATGATCAGTATAATTTTTTTTTTAAAATATGATAATGATGTAATTATTTCAAAATTATATTTGTAACTTCAATATCTAGAGGATGTAATTGGTTTCATTCATTTTGGGTCAATATTTCATAGTTTATTAAGTTTTAAAGTGACAGTAACTATAATTTAGACATAAGGTCACTTTGATCACTGTAACTTGAAATGTATATATCAAAATTCAATTTTTATTTTTAATATAGAAAGGTAACACAAATACGCTTTTCCTACATATTTTTCATAATTTTTTTTTTTGTAATTTACTATTTTTCCCAAAGCCTTGAAGAGACAGGTTGTTGAATCGCCAAACAACCTATGTTTAGTTAAAGTAATATTTGAAAGTGATAACGAACTCAATATGTATTAAAATTATATTCATTAGAAAGCTTGTTCTGAATCGCATCATTTGGCATGATTTTTTTTAGAAAAACATTTGATCTGGTCCTTGTCCCAGGCCTTGAAAAGACAATTTTTAGGAGGTTTTTTTTTCCTCAGTGGAAAATTTCATTTTAGGGCCCTTCGCGCGAAGGGCTCTGAGGGGGTTCGCTTTGAGAAAACCCACCAAGGAAAATATGCCCCAAATTGCTTATTTTTTTTTGATTCATAGGGTTTTCTCAAATTGGGTCTATTTCAAGCGAACCGCCCATTTTATATAGTTCATGCGAAGCCTATTAACCACTTCGTGCGAAGAGGGTACTTCACGCGAAGCCATCAAAAAAGAATTTTTTTTGAAAGTCTAAAATCCTTCATCCAAAAAAGTGGGACACACTATTGTGAGATCACCCCTTGAAGTCCAGAATCTTATGTCTGCAGTCCAGAATGCAAAAATCAGGCTGGAAAGAAGTGGAAAGAGGGACAAAATAGGGGGAAATTCAGGAAGCCATTCAAGGTGCTTGATATGACCCCAAACCACCTACTCGGATGGCTAAACCAGTCTACCATGGAATTTCTTCCATTTTTTGACTATACAACATTATAGTTTTATTTATTTCCAGGATCATATTATTATTTTTCTTATGGTTTTTGTATCATGTCTTTATCACTTTTCAATGTTTACTCATAAAAATAATTCTCTATATTTTTTTTTGTTGAAGGCAGGATATAATATTTCTAAATTCAGAAAATGTGTGGCCCCACTTCTTCAGAGCACATTTTTACAACAAATGAAGCTTTAGACTCAACTGAATAGAAGGTTGTTCCAGATATTTGGAGGACATCAGTGATAGGGAGGATTGTGTGAATCACTCACTGATTCATGCTCTTAGTCTTTCTTGAAAGACTATCAAGGGTTTCTTTCTCCACCAATTGTAACCTATAGGACCTTTCTCTTCTAGGCTCCCCTAGTTCTACTAGCCAATCCAACTATCATTAAAGTTCCACCAATCAAGTCAAAACCTAATTCATTCTCACCTTGCTACACATTAGCCCTTATTACACTCTAAAGGCTATTAATCTCCAATTTCTTGAATTAGGTTTTATAGAGGTGTGGAGGTGCCTCTATGAGCTTCAACCTATCCAACTAGGGTCTTTAGAAATCCATCTAAATTCATTTTCAAATCTCTCACTTCAAACTTCACTTTTAGGCCTAAAAGGCTACTAGCCCTATTAGGTCTCCTTCTCCGAGAAATCAGGGATTTTCCCTAAGTTCTTCCAAATCAACCCCCAATATTTTATTGGGATTCCTAGTCCATGTTACCACCCCTCAAGGATTTTTGGGGTCTTAGGTCACAACTGTCCATACAATGCCCTAACTAGAGATGAGATAAAATAAGGCTTTTTAGGCCTTTCCTGGCTTCTCTACAACTTGCCGAGCTTTCCTCTCACAAATGGATTGGTAGAGTATTTTCCTGTTTACAAAATCTTGGTAAGACTCATATCTTCCTTTTCCAAAATGAATTTTGTATCAAAGTGTCCACCTCTGTAAATCAAGTGCTCTGCACTATGGTCTTTCCTAGCTGGGCTCTTCTCTGGCTCTCCTAGGGAAAGACTTCAAAAGTAGCTCCTGTGTTTTACAGGGCCCAAACTCTTGACATATGTACACCCATGGATTTTAGTCACTATTACTAAAGGGTCGTACAATTTTTATGGTGGGAAATGATCTAGCACTCCATTATTTACAAACTGCTTGGTTCAATCTAGAGACAGTGAAGAACACAAAATATTTACAAGAAGTACTTCAAACTAAACAAAAAGATTATCTACCACCACACATAATATAGAAACAACCTATATTAATTCATGCATGAGTTAAAATTATTTCTCTAATTGATTAAAGTACCTCTGCAATGAAAAAATAAGAAAATTATACACACAGTCACTTATGCTTCCTTCAATTCAAAATTTGGAATCTGTACAATAGCATCCAAAATTGCTCCAGGGTCAAGGCATCATATATATAGGGTCCTAAAATAGTTACTAAGTTTCTTGGGCTCTTTTTGGTCGAGTTGGAAAAATTTGTCATCCTGTCCAAGCAACTTTTCAAAAGTTGTAAAATTGCAAAATAAAACTTTGCAACTTTTGTCAATGTCAAGCAAAACTAAGTAAATGAGTTCCAAAACTCTTCAAACATTCTCAAAAGCCATAATTATGACCAAAATAAGTTCCTAACCCATATTTGACCCTATTGACATCATAATGATGTCATCATTTCCCTTGTGCCAATTTGAAGGCTTTACAACCTCTTAGCCTTAAATTACACCTTACAAAGGTCCTAAGACTTAAAATAACTAAACCCTATTGTACCCTTACTATGGTCAACATGACCTTCAAAAAAAGATAACCAAAAATTCCCTAAGGCTTACACACAACTGAAGTGAAAGAAGATTTATCCAAAACAACCTTTGGGTGCTCCTGCACCATACATCCCTCACTGCACAAACACTAAGGAATGTGAGGGGATATCAAGGACAAATCAGTACCATGTTTCTTGAAATGAGCTTCTTCCACCCATGTAGCCTCAGACTCTGGATTTTCCTTCCACTGTATGGGGTGTTCCATGTACACCTTGTGCCTTGTAGACTTCTTCACTCTGGATTCCAAGATATTGTCTGCTTGAAGCTTGTCTTTAGGAGGTAAGACTTGAGTATTCATATCCTCTAGTATTTCCTTGTTGTTCTCATTCACTTCTAGCAGTGGTCCCTTGTACTTGATTAAGTCAGCTACATTAAACACTAGTGAAATAATTAAACCTTCAAGAAGCTCCACCTTGTAACACTAATACATTTGGGCCTCATTTTCAACCTTCATTTTTATACAAAGGCTATTTTGGCTTGTGATGTTCACTTTTTTTTTGTTTATGTCTTGAAAAGGTCAAAATTTTGAATTTAGTTAAGTTTATTGTCAAAATTTTGACCAAATCGGGATATAAAAAAAAATAAAAGGAAAAGTGATCAAACTCACTTCATTCTATCTTAACCGGATCGCGGGTGGGAGGAAGGGCTTCATGAGCATTGTGCATCGTCCTAATACTGGTATGTAGATAGATTTCCTAATACTGGTATATACAAAATTACATTCTCAGTGTTAGGGTTTCCTAGCTAGATTTGTAGTGTATGTAGGGTTTCCTAATGGTATACACATATACATGACATTACGTTCTCAGTGTTAGGGAGGAAGGGATTCATGAGCATTGTACATCTTCCTAATACTTGTATACACGACATTACATTCTTAGTGTTAGGGTTTCCTAGCTAGATTTGTAATGTAGCTAGGGTTTCCTAACGAACATAACCATAACAATACAAGTAAATTGCTACAAAAAAGAACCTTAACAGACATATTACCTTATTGTATGGAGGCCAATCCCATTGGTAAATATTGTTTGGTTTAATATATCTGTGAATAATTTTCATCGGCGAATCCTCGTGAAGATAAAGAAGCCCATAGGAAATCACAAGGATAATGTTATAACATTTTTTCCAATCTAACAGTCTAGACTTTTCTACATCTACAATCCCAATTATTAGACTATCATGCCTTTCAAACAACGTTGGAATACTAAAAATCTCGATGAGAAAGGGAACGATTATGAAACCATGGTAAATCATCATATTCACAACAACAATCCATAACACTATTCTATAGCCCTCATCACAGTGGTGTCCTATGTTCTTGATAGTAAAATAGTAATGTATTCCTCTTTCATGTTTGATGTCATATTGTTTTGGTGCTGCATTCAAGAACTTTTATTACTATTCCTTCTTCTCTTCATGAATCAATCATGCTCCCTATTTTATGCATCATGGTTTTTTATAATAGTCATGAATATCTCTCTATAACACATGTCAAGCATTTATTTAAACATAAATATAATAACTATCACTATGTTATATGGACTGTGGTTGTCTATTACTGTGAATCCTTATAGAATGGTATGTTTTATTTCGTTACTTCTGGTAGGAAGGTGTTCTTCTTTGGTCCTTTAAGAGGTCCACATTACATATCAAGAGTAGGAATAAGGGAGCATAAACAAATATATTAAACTAGGGCTATCTATGATCTCCAAGAAACATTTGGAATTTGTGTATCCTTGAAGCAGAAAAAATGTTTCTATTACTACATTGAAAGTGCTTGTGGTACATACAAAATTTTACAAGTGGTAAATTAAAGCAGAGTTTCTAATACTATGAAGTATTTAACTATAAAATCTAAAGGTGTTCCGTTCTATGTTTGGTGGTGGCTTTCAATTTCATTGGAAGAATATTTATTTGTAGTTAATGGGTTATCCCTTGTACAATTTGTGTGTACATTGAGAAACAAGAACTAAAATTCTTTACTAACTCTGCCACATAGTATGCTTTAAAATATTCAGCCCCATCTCCAAATGGGTTGCTTAAACCTATTAATTTTGCATGGGAGATGATAATTTTATCAAAGTTAAATTCTCTTTAGTTGTAAGTGGATAGGGATTTTTTGAATTCCCTTTTTTATGAAGTGTTATGCAATTAATTTCATGTTATGTTTTATTCTTGAGTATTTATTCTACAATGTAAAAAATATTTTGGTGGATTTTATTTGAGAGAATATATTACCAATGTTTTTTTTTTTATGAATAGAGGCCTTTGCTATTAATAAGTTAAGTTATTAGTATCCCTTGAGGCTCACCTATAGTTTCAGTTACCATGTTAGATCACATCATTTTGAAATATCCAATTGAATACACATACACAACTTAAATTTTTTGAGGTTTTGATATTGTTTAGAGTTATTTGCCAATCAAAATGGGGTTTTTTCTATATAAGTATCAATATTAGAAATTTTAATGATTGTAGTATGATAAATATGCACATCAAACCATTTGATAAGATTGAAGGGACACAAGTCACAGATGTATAGTATCCTGGTAAGACATTTTCTATTGTCAAATGAAACTCGAAACTTGAAACTTCGAGGACTATGGTAGGATCCTTAAATTAGGAAGTTTCTAGTTTCACTTTTTTTTTTAATGTTTCACCATAACTTGTTAATGGAAAATGTTTCAAGTTTCTACCCCTTAATTTCATTTTTATTTTTTTCTCTAAAAAAAGAATACCTTGAGAAATAACTTTTCAATTTGAGTTGACTCGTAAATAAAGAGGAATTTTGGTGCAATGACTGAGGAACACTTGTGAATGTGTGGCTTGGAATGAAACCTCTCTTTCTCAGATGAGGTAAGTAGCCCATAAAATAGATGGAAATGTGGTAAAGATATGATATAAAAATACATGCTACACCCTTAGGGTAAAGATTAAATAGCTCAAGTTTGCTGCTGGAAGTTGCAGGACTCTGATTGGAGTTTCATAGCTAGACATAAGGTTTGATAATTACCTAGTAAAAAAAATACATTTGAGAAAAGTTCTTATGTCGGCCTCTGATATTTTGTCTACATCCATGAGCTAACATATCTTTCAAACAATTTGTCAAATGAAGATGCCCTAGGGTAAAAAATGAATGAAGATGCCTTAGAGGACTATAGAAATGTCTCAAACTGAAAATATGGAAAAATTCAAGGAAATTTTTGTTGATTGAATATGTAATAGTGATTTTATCACACATAGAATTTTTAAAGGAGTTGATGCAATGTGTTTGATCTTTCTTTTCAAGTCTTGGACATATGAAATTATAAACATGGTGCTTACTATATGCCACTGCCCTATCATAGGAAACACAAGGTAGAAACTATGAAATTTCATTTTGTTTTGAGTATTGTGTCACTACTCACCATAAAAGGGACTGGTTGAAAAAACAGATTGGAAATATTGTGATCCAAGTAAATTCAAGTTTAGAGACAAGAGGCAACAAAGGAAGGAGGAAACTCAACATCCTCTCATCAATCACTAACAAATATGTGATTCCTTGTTTTGTTTTCTATTATGGTGTGTGCTCCTATTTTCTATGTTTTTTTAATAATTGAAAATTTCACATTGTGGGGGGAATATAACACCAGTATTCCACTCCAGTGGCAATGCCAATTTCTTGTGGTGTTAGATATTGAGTGATAATGATGAATGACAACTACTATTTCTATTTATGTGTTATTTCCTTATGTAACCTTATGGTGTAAAATACCGTAGTGAACAAAAGTACTAGTGTAATGCAGTTCATTGGTCTTGAAATAGTCAGTAGTATTATAAAAAAACCATGTGAGGTGATAGATGTAGTTAAAAGATATATCCAATCATAGGTTAACAAGAATATTGTTAGGTTTCCTATTGATTCCAAAATACCCAAAGACACAAGAAAATGTTGTGTATCTAGAAGCAAAGGTCAATGATTATTAAGGACGTGCCCAATTTGCTTAGCTTTCAAAGTTTTGAATATCTGAGATGTTTCCATGTATTCAAGAATGAAGATACATGGGAATACAAGGATTAAAAATAAGAGAATAAAATGTTGGGTGGAATGGGGAGGAACTAGATAAGATTCCAATTCTGAATTGCATCACTAGTTTAATCAAGGATTGCTAGGAATCATGTAGTGGTGAAGGTGTATGCAAAAATTTTATTCCTAGAACTTAGGAAAGAACTTGTAACTGCAAACTATCTGATTGTAGATGGAGCAAGGAACAACCAAAGATTTAATTGGCAAAAATTTGCAAGAACTGTTAAGATGTTAACAAGTAAAATCCCTATTGAAATGGGTTTCCACCAAATTTGCATTAACTGGTAATGGTCGAAGATGAAGTTTGGGTTTGTGCTCTATGAGAGATTTTAAAGCACCATGACATAGTTAGGAGATTGGAATTAGAGAGATCTATAGCCCCTAAGGCAGATCACATGTTTCCAAATTAGGATAAAGGTAATGAAAGAGATTCTCAATTCTTGGGATAAGCTGCAAAATGCATATTGAAGCATCAAGATGTTTATATTACTGATTTCATTCCCTAAAAAATTAGTTTGGAAGTTGGAGAGCTTGGATCATGAATTGATTCTGACATTGTATGGATATGATAGTCTAGAAATTGCATAGAGTAATCTGTATGTCCAAGGGTATAGATCTTGTAGATTCCTGTCAAACCAGTACTTAGGTTGGTCATATAGAAGGGAAACCAGAGGGATTGCATTACTATTTTTTAATTGTTTAAAGAGTTATAAGGGACTAAAACTCCACAAATATAATATTTTTAGTTTTCTTCCTTACTGCTATGTGGTTTGGCAGTCCTTTCTTTGATGCCACAACTTTACCTGCATCAAATTTAAGAGAATGCAATACTGATCTGCATTTTCAAATTATAAATCAAATTTTAATTCACAGTAGATCATTACATGTTTGGTCTCTATCTTAGCCATTTTTGATATTGCATCATCATCAGACTTGGGTCTTCAGACATCCTACAATTTCAAACTCATGTAAAACAATAAAGCAAGAGTTGACAAGGAGCCACTATATGAGCATACTTGCATTCTCAAACTTTGGGAAATTACCCTAGCTTTCTTGACGCAGTGAACCTTGATTGGTTCTATGAAATTAACTCATAATTTTTCAGTTTTCCATTCATAATTTTTTAATATTTCCCAAGAGTTTCATACTCTTTCACGTGAACATTAAGTACTTCCCTCGTACTTGTATGTCTACATACAAGCCAATGAAATTCTTATGTTTTCTACCCTCAGCTTACAACTTGATAAACTAGTTAATACCCCTGTTCAAATGAGTGAATAATAGTCTGAATAAACATTTCAGCCATTCTGAAAAGAAATAACATTTTATTCAAGCATGACTAACTCCAAATGTCACTTTTTATAGGAAAGAGTTTATTTCCTTTTTATTATATTTCACTACAACTGAGAGGAGCTGATATAATTATAGTTTCATTTACTCTATCGAGAAAAACACATTTACCTTCAAGAGAGAAAAGTAGCTAGAGTTAAAATTCATAGTGGCTTATGTCTGCACTCTTGGACTGAAGTTCCTTTCCCACCATCAATGTCATCTGCTACCTAATGAAACTATTTGAGGAAAAATTATCACTGAATGTCTTAGAATTACTGATTGGACTGTGACTGAATAGTTGTTGAGTTTGTCTCATTTGATGGTTAACTTTTCCTAATAAAATGCTCACTGCATGTTACTGAGGCTAACTGTGTATGGAAGTGTTGATTCAATGTGTTTCCTAAACTCCCCCCAGTTGTTGATTGGATGATATAGGTCTTATGTTTGATGCTACCTCCTTTTTGGTTTTGTACTCTATATTGACAATAGTCATTTTGCAATTTGATTTGAGATGTTGTCTACATTAGTATGTTACTTTTTATTGCAATTATAATTAGTATGAATGAATAAAATAATCAACTAAAGAAAATGATTTGTTGGAATGAAAGTGCAATATTTATCGATATAACATCGATGGCTTTAGTCAATGTGCATATGTGTCAATGTGGTGTTGGCCCTTGTGTGTTGAAGACATCACACACAAAAAGTAATCCTGGGTGTCAATTTTGGGGTTTCCCAAATAGGAAAAAGGTCTGGATATGGAATTATATTTTATATTTAAAAGTAATGTGACAAGTAATCATTTTAGGAAGAAAAGATGTAGATTTGGTATTCCAGGGAAATAGTGGATGTCAATACTTTCGGTGGGTCGATGAAACCAAATTTACATCTACCCCATCTACGTCTATACCTGATGTAGGAAATGAGTTCAACTTGTGCAAGGTTCGAGAGGCAGCTAGTGCCACCAAGATTTCTTTAATGGCAAAAGCAAAAATGATGTTTCTGTGATGCCTTCTTTGTGTAGTTTGTGCGCTACTTTTTTGGGACCATATGCATAAATGTGATTAACAGAGGGCTATTTTAGATACTAAAACTTTTTTAGAATTTCATGTAGATACATTGGACATATTTTGATAAACTCATGAAATTTTTGTTGTTTATGACTTTGTTATGATTTTCTATATCTTGGATGGGTTTTTATAATTTTATCCTTGTTACTTTTAGAAGTGTATGGCTTGACTATGCACATGCATAATTATAGATGAGGATCAGTAATAGGGTGTGAGGAATTGCTTAGATCCTCTAGATGTAACACCATCTTTTCCTTCCTTGTAGGTTCTGGATCATACAAGAGCATACTGGATTCAACCCCGGAGACATTGGCAAGGATCACCCAACTTCATAAAACAAGAACATAAACAACCCAAATTAAAATTAGAAGACATACAAACTTGTTTAGTGATCATATTTTGCTAAAGGTGGAGTCTGATGCTGCTTCAATGACATCAGGAAGTGATACAAAATTTAATGTCTGTAGTCATTGCAGCATCATCAGGCGCCACCTTCAACATAATATTTTAACTTACCAATATTTTACATATGGTGTTAGAAGGCCCAGATGGGCATAAATTCAATGGTACAATTGTGGTCTCTTTTTTCCTTGGTAATGCTTTTCAGGTAGAAATGGTAGGATACCATCTATCTTTCATGAAGACTCTTTATCAAAAGGGGATCAATGTCCTCTATCTTTAATCGAATAAGGGGTGCAAAAGGTTGCTCTGAATCAATTTGGTATAGAAATTGAGTGCTATACCAAAATTATGTAGAGAAATTTTTGCACCCTCAATTCCAGTGAAGAGAGAATGCCATTGATACCCTTTGGATAAAGAGGTTTGATACCACTTCTACCATCCTTTAAAATACTAGTTTTAAAGTTAAACCTGAACTACGATGTCTCTATGAGTTACATAGGCAAGGCCATCTATGATGAGCCCCCAAGGAATTAGGTCTAGCCCTTAGGTCTTGTACTTTTGATTTCTTCCTTGATCTTGCCACCCCTTACCAATATTTTACATAGTTTGCATCTCTTTACGAAACTATTTTTAAATGACTTATGAAATATAGTTGTAGGTAGTTATCTCTTCTATAAACACAACACATTCCATATCATGTTAGCAAGCCCAGATGGGAAGAAATTCAATGGTACAATTGTGTTATATTTTTCCCTTGGTAATGCTTTTCAGGTAGAAATGGTAGGATACCATCTATCTTTCTTGAAGAATCTTTATCAAAAGGGGATAAATTTCCTCTATCTTTAATCAAATAGGGTGTGCAGAAGGTTTCTCTATATAAATTTGGTATAGAAATTGAGTGACATACCCAAATGATGTAGAGCAACTTCTGCACCCTCGATTCCAGTGAAGAGAGAAATGCCATTGATACCCTTTGGATAAAGAGGCTTGATACCATGTCTACCATCCCTTAAAATACTAGTTTTAAATTTAAACCTGAACCATGATGTCTTTGTGAGTTACGTAGGCAAGGCCATCTATGATGTGCCCCTGAGGCATTAGGTATGGCCCTTAGGTCTTTTAATTTTGAGTTCTTCCTTGATCTTACCACCCCTTACCAATATTTTACATAGTTTGCATCTCTTTAAGAAACTAGTTTTAAATGCCTTATGAAATATAGTTGTAGGTAGTTATCTCTTCTATAAACACAACATATTCCATATGGTGTTAGAAGGCCTAGATAGGAAGAAATTCAATGGTACAATTGTGGTCTCATTTTCCCTTGGTAATGCTTTTTAGGTAGAAACGGTAGGATACCATCTATCTTTATTGAAGACTATCAAAAGGGGATCAATGTCCTCTATCTTCAATTGAATAAGGGGTGCAAAAGGTTTCTCTACATTGATTTGATATAGAAATTGAGTGCTATAGCAAAACTACATAGAGAAACTTCTGCATCCTCGATTCCAGTGAAGAGAGAAATGCCATTGATACCCTTTGGATAAAGAGGCTTGATAAAACTTCTACCATCCTTTAAAAGAATGGTTTTAAAGTTAAACCTGAACTATGATGTCTCTGCAAGTTATGTAGGCAAGGACATCTATGGTGAGCCCCCGAGGCATTAGCTCTGGCCCTTAGGTCTTGTACTTTTGAGTTCTTCCTTGATCTTGCCACCCCTTACCAATATTTTATATAGTTTGCATCTCTTTACGAAACTAGTTTTAAATGACTTATGAAATATAGTTGTAGGTAGTTATCTCTTATTTAAACATAGCACATTCTAGATGGTGTTAGAAGGCCCAGATAGGAAGAAATTCAATGGTACAGTTGTGGTCTCTTTTTCCCTTGGTAATTTTTTTTAGGAAGAAACGGTAGCATACCATCTATCTCTCTTGAAGACTCTTTATCAAAAGGGGATCAATATCCTCTATCTTCAATTGAATAAGGGGTACAGAAGGTTTCCCTACATTGATTTGGTATAAAAATTGAGTGCTATACCCAAACAATGCAGGGCAACTTCTATACCCTCGATTCTAGTGAAGAGAGAAATGCCAATGATACTCTTTGGATAAAGAGGCTTGATACCACTTCTACCATCCATTAAAAGAATGGTTTTAAAGTTAAACCTGAACTATGATGTCTCTACGAGTTACATAGGCAAGGCCATCTATGATGAGACCCCGAGGCATTAGGTTTGGGACTTAGGTCTTGTAATTTTGAGTTTTTCCTTGATCTTGCCACCCCTTACCAATTTTTTTACATATTTTGCATCTCTTTACGAAACTAGTTATAAATACCTTATGATTGATTTAGCTAAGTTATTGATGTAGCTTATCTTACAATCTTGTATGTAATAAACTATGAATTTTATATCATGCATCTACTTGTGTAGCCATAGATAGAGGTGCAAGAAATAGAGAGGCAAGGATAATATGATACACAGGCAAAAAATAGAAATTCAGGTATGCAGTTGCAAGTCATGTTGGTTATTTGAACATCCTAATAAGTTTTCTTGTTCTAAGTAGATTTATTATCATTTTATATTTTAGTTAAGTGATATAAAAAATAGGTTCACACTATGTATTAATGTAGTATATCATTGTTTAGAAAGAAAAAAAATATTGCAAATTAGATATGTTCAGAGTAGAATAAATAGTTTGTTTAATGTCCAATCTAGTGTTATGAATTTTGGGCATTACATACAACTCTCCCATTTATTTTTCAAAATTTATAATTGTAACACCCCAAAATTGGCATATTGCAACCCTAACCAATTTTGTTGCATTTGTCACTCTTCTAGCTCATCAAAGTCCTATTGTACTAGGCAATTCTGATTTTTAACTGACTCTACTCGACTTGAGTGTCAAATGTAGAAAATCCTAAATCTGCATTAATCATACATCATATTTAATTCCTAAATATCTTTTGGCTAAACAAACCTAAAATCTTTCTCAATCAATCTAATCTGATTTTCAAAAGTCCTCATTACTAGGGGCATCTCATCACTTGGGGCATGTTCAATTTTTCGTAGCTCACAGTCAAAAATGGATACTCTGCAATCAATAAGGGCATCTTTGTTCCTTACATCTTGTCATATTTTAAGTATCTGAGCAATCTAACTCAGATTCTTGAGGATCAAGCTCCGTTCTAGAGATGGTTCTCGAAAACTATCTTTTTGGGATAGGTATCGGGGCAATCTAACCCTGACTCCTGATAATCAAGCTCCGTTCTGGAGATGATTCTAAACCTCTATTTACCATCTTTTGAGACAGGTATCGGGGCAATCTAACCCTGAATCCTGAAGGTTAAGCCTCATTTTGGGGATAGCCTTGTGAAAGATGTCGATCTAACTAGTGTCTCGGAAATCTAACCTAGATATTGGAGGACTAAGCTTCGTTCTGAAGATAGTCCTAAAACCTCTATTTTAATATCTTTTGAGACAGGTATCGGGGCAATCTAACCCTGACTCTTGAAGGTTAAGCCTCATTTTGGGGATAGCCTTGGGAAAGATATCTATCTAAACTAGTGTCTTGGCAATCTAACCTAGATATTGGGGGACTAAGCTTCATTCTGGAGATAGTCCTAAAATCTCTATTGATTATCTTATTGGATAGGTATCGGGGCAATATAACCTTGAATCCTTAAGGTTGAGCCTCATTCTGAGGATAGTCTTGTGAAAGATATCAATCTATTTAGGTATCAGGGCATTCTAACCCAGATTTTTGAGGATCAAGCTTCATTCTGAAGACCACCCTTGAAAAATCTATTTGATTTATGTCTCGAAAACCTAACCTAGACTTCAAAGAGTTAAGCTTTGTTCTGGAGATGGCTCTGAAATCTTCATCAATCAATCTTTGCATCAATCAATGTTCAAATCTATTCTTCTGTGCTTCAGGCATCAGACTATTCTTTGAATCAATGTTCTTCTCGCACATCAATTCAAAGAGGGGCAAAATGTAACACCCCAAAATTGACATCTTGCAACCCTAACCAATTTTGTTGCATTTGTCACTCTTCTAGATCATCAAAGTCCTATTGTACTATACAATTCTAAGTTTTAACTGACTCTACTCGGCTTGAGTGTCAAATGTAGAAAATCCTAAATCTGCATTAATCATACATCATATTTAATTCCTAAATATCTATTGGCTAAACAAACCTTATGATCGAATTAATTTAATTAATAAAGTCCTAGCACTTTAATTAAATTAAATTCACCCTCTTTAGCTAAGACACATGAAAAAGGGATTAAATAATATTTAATTATTAAATAAATATCCTCATTTCAATAATTGAATTTAATTATTCAGATAATTGAGAAAAAAGCAATTATGAGGTCATATTTATTTAATTAATTGAATATTCTCTCAAAATCTTATCTCGGTTCAGAAATAGAATCTTTGAATTAATTGTGCTTTAAAGAGAAAGAAAACAATTTAATTCAAATAAAACATAGTTAAATCAAAGAAAGAAAACAGCTAAAGCAGAAAGAAAATAATTTATTGAATTCTTTTCAATAAATCTTTCTAATTTAAACTAGCTTTTCTATCTGTTTTATTTCAAAGAGGAAAGTTTCTATTCTGATCATCTCTGAGTCTATAAAAGAAATCTCATTCTTCATTCAAAACCCCTCCGATTACTACTGGAATTTCTGATCATATGCATTGTTAGAATACTGAATTATTGTCTCATTTCTTAATATCTCATATAGAATAATTTCATATTGCAATAAGATAGTTTCAATTTCTAGAATAGTTGCATTGAAAATCATGTCTTAGATTATCTTACATCTCTCATTTCTTAGAATAATCTTGCATTGTATTGCATTCATGGAGATAAATCCTTCCTTCCTAGATTGGTTTATGGTTGTGAGACTCTCATTCTGAGAGAAATTTCAAAAACCCCATTTGGATAGAAGGCAACAGGTCGAATCATGCAGGCAGAAAAGATGAATAATCTCATATTCAGTCTTGTGTGTACCTAGTGAAGAAGGACTATGTTGAAGTGTATGGTGAATTAACAAGGCTAAATTTACTAAATACATTTTTGACACCCACTGTGGGGCAGGTACATTCTATTTTGGCCTCATTTCATTTCATTTTTTTCACTTTTTTTGCATTCTATCAGTACTTCCCTACAAGTTCTGTTCTAATTTCGTGCGAACTTTCTGTACGTCTCGCGCGAACTTTCTAGTTCTTCGCGTGGCATAGAACACTTCTTCGCATGATCTAGAATACTTTATCATGTGAAATTACAGACCAGAGGTTTCAGTTTGATATTTCATTGCCTCAGTTTTCTAACCACCTGCTATTTTCTGACATCTGTGCTTCTTTGATTTTATCTTTTGAAACAGCATAACAGTGGTTTGTAGGACGCTGAGACAAAGAAAAGCCATCATAAACTTCTGACTTGTTTGTTACAGGATGTTGATATGAAGAAAGGCATTACAAACTACTAATGAGTTTGTTGCAGGATGTTTGTCGAAGACCTTGCATGTTTTCACAACTTCTCATATCTGTTTTCAATAGTTAAAACACACTTTGGTTGGTGTTTAAAATAAATCACTATCTTGCGTGATTGAAGTGTTTTTTAGATTGTAATCTTAAGAAATACATGAACGTATCCTCTCCCCTTGCCTCTATGGATCTTGGGTGTAAGCAAAATTCATGTGATTCTTCTAGAGTGGCTACCTCCGGAGAGATTTAGCAGAGCTGGTGAGAGTTGATTACCAACTGGTAATAGGCTAAAGCCAAGCCCTTCCAAACTGGTATACAAAAAATGCTATTGTGATTAATGTCACAATAGATATGTGTGAATTTTTTGTGGCAACCAAAATCTCTTCCAGTACCCTAGTGGTGTGTTAAAGTCCCAACATTGTTAAGGTGAAAGCCTTGCTTTGAAAGGATTGGGAGAGCCCCCTTTATTGGGAAAATGACTTGATCACAACCACCTGAATGGATGACCTTACTACAAAATGTTGTTCTATTTTTCCAAAAACCCTCTATCTGTTGGCGCGGAAGGTCAGAGATTGACTAAGATGCCCCACATTCTTATGGATTTTAGTAGAGATAACAACCCTTTGGGAAGCAATTCCTTTGGGGTTCAAATCTTGGTATGCCTGAGAAGTGAGTGCATATGTAAGGAGGATCCTGTGCTTCCAAGCTTCTAAGTTATCTGCTAAGAGTAAGTGTAGCTGAAATTTGGTTCAAGTGGGGATTCAATAGATATTGTCCTGGCTATCCTAGCATTGTGATGTTCTTGTTCTGGTATTACAAATATTTTGTTTAATGTGTTTTGTGTGGGTGTATCATTTGAACAATCGAAACTATCATCAAAACACACAAACTGTCAATCTTGAACATGTCCAAAACAATCTGTCAGAAAATAGCATGATTTCATCCTGGAAAACACAAACTGGTCTTAACAGTCTAATTTTGTAAACATCATTTTTTCAACATTTGCATAGTTTCACGTGAAATTTCCCAATCTTCGCATAATTTGGTGAGAATCTTCACATGATACATAGTATATTGTCGCATGGTATTTGGCAAAAGTGCCATTATTCTATCATTCTTTATTCTATCAATTAGTGTCATTCTTCGCACGAAGAGAGCATTTATTCACGTGGTTCAGTGAGAAACTTTGCGCGATAGAGCATTTCATCACGCAAAACTGGAGTCTTTTGTCCAAAATAGCGAGCTAAAATCTGTCAGTCAGTTGTACTTCTATCAAATCTAGTCTTTGATATGGGTCTATTTTTCTGCCATCTATCTTCACACAGTCTGAAACTTAGTTTCTTGGGTTGAGAACTATGTGATTCTTGCTTAAATTGGTCTTGTCTCATGTCTTTTTGATTTCTTTCATCTGTGTCGTCATGCCTTGTGTTGCAATAGTCATCTCTTGGCTGTTCTAGCCTCATCTTAGACAATTTTCACCAAGGACACTTCACCTTTTGGCACATTCTACGCAATTAGTTTGATATAGTTTCAAGTTTGGTCATAGTTCACATCTCTTGTTCAAAACTTTGTCTATGACTGTCACAACTTGAAGTGGCAAAACAATACCTTCAATCAATCAAGATGAATCTGTACTTTCCACACCATTACCGGCTACATCTTGTGAGGAATCATCTCGATCTCCTTCCCCAGTATGATGACCTTACAATAAATGGTCATTTCCTATGGATCTTAGTAGGGTTTGAAATCCTTTGTTCCAAGAAGACCCAAATTTAGAGAACACTCAATCTTTTCATACTGAGTCTTTACACCTTGAATCCTTGCATTTTGGTAAGATGGTAGATCATAATCAATCAAGTGGTGAGGTTAGCAGAACTGACCTCATTAGAAATTGGGGTAAGTCCCATTCTAAAGACCCCCCTAATGAGGTAGAAGTAGAAATCACTCAAGAAGAGATTGCACAAGCTCATGCTAACAAAGATTTCTGTAAAATGATGGGAATTCTACTAGTTGAGGAGAAAGAAAAATACATTCTTGAACTAGCCAATCAAGGGGCTAAGTTACCTTCCAATTATGCTTTAGAAACACTTGTTGAGAAAGAGGAAGAAACTGAAGATTCCCGCTTGCGCAAAGAAATGCAAACTATGCGAGAGAAACTCTCTCAACTCTTGAAAGAGAAGGACAAACCTGTTATACAATTCACACTGGAAAGCATTTTTCCTTTCCCATTTGATAAAGATCTTCACATGCCTCCTTTTCCCAAAGGAGTTGAACTTCCTAAATACGATAAATACTTGGGTACATCTGACCCTCAAGACCATTTGAGAGAATTTGGTGCTCTCTCAATGGAATTCATTCATGACACAACCTATCTTATGCATCTTTTCCCACGTAGTTTGGGAGGATCAGCTATGGAATGGTTCTCTAGACTACCAACTGGAATCAAGACCTTTGACAAAATTTCCAATTTATTTCTACAACACTATTCTCACAACATCCAACATCCGGTTCATATTTGAGATCTTTGCAACCTGAAACAAAATAATGGGGAATCCTTCTTGTCATTTCTCCAAAGATGGAGACAACTCTATACACGATATTCTCACAAGATACCTGAATCAGAAAAGTTGGATATCTTTCTCAATAATCTTCTCCCCTACTTTGGGTACCAAGTACAGCTACAAGGTCCTCTAACCTTTGATGACATGATTAAACAAGCTGTAAGAATTGAGACATTTATGATCAAGAAAGGAGAATTGACCTTAAACAAGGAAAACAAACAATGGTCTTCTTCCTCAAGCAAAGATAAGTCTAAATTTCCCAACAAGAACCAAAATGTTGTGAATGATGGCATTATAGACAATGTGACTCCTAAGCCTTCCAAGGCTGCCTTTAATCTCACTACCATGATGCAAGCGACCAAAGCCACTGAACAGGCTGTGGCAAAATCCAAACCGAGTACTTCACAATTTTCTAGACCTAAACCTTGGGCTCCTAGGCCCAAGCGTGAATTCACTCCTTTAGGAGAACCTCTTGAGGCGGTTTACAAGACTCTTTTAGACAACAATTTACTTAATCCATTGAATAATTCATGACCTTATGATCTGCAACCAAGACCCTCTTGGTGGAATGAATTCACTTATTGTGATTTTCACCAAAACAAAGGTCATAAAATAGCTACTTGTCTTAAATTGTGGCATACAATCCAGGATCTCATCAATAGTGAGGTTATTGCTGTGGGAGGTCACAACAAAAATTTTGATCACCAAGATTTCAAGGATCCATTTCCTCCTCATGGAAAAGGTGAATCATCTAAAGGCAAAAATACTGATGCTAAGGTCAACTATACTTACACAAATAATGACAATGTCATTAATATGGTTGAACCTATTGATACTGAATATTGTAATGTCATCATTCTCAAGGGAAAGGAAGATACTCCCAAGTCTAAATCACCTTTCATTTTTTGAGGGTCTCCACTTCCATCTTCTAAATTAGAGCAGTCTCAAGTCAACGCTAATGTTGTTACTTTATCTCATGCTAAAATCATTCTCAAAGGCCCTGAGCCTTCTCTATCTACATCAACTCAACCTTCAGACAAAGCTAAGGTTGACTCTACTACTAAGAATCCAAAATTGGGTTCCTCATCTAATGCTACCAATTATAGAATTCTCGATCAATTGCAACGTACTAATGCTCATATAACTATTTTTGAGCTCCTGAAAATCTTCCCTGCTCACAGGGAAATCCTAGACAAAGCCCGCACTGAGGCAAATGTCCCAAAAGATCTTGATCTCGACCAGTTTCAATCTATGGTAGGTCACTTGACCTCCTCACATTACTTGTCTTTCTCTGAGGAAGACAACCATTATTTGAGTCACCCACATAATAATCCTCTGCACATTGAAGTCATGATTGGTCCAAAGCGTGTTCGCTATGTCCTCATAGATAACGACACTGGCCTAAATATTTTCTCTGCTAGTTTCCTTATCGAGTTAGGCTATGAAAAATATTGCATTGATGCTCACAAAAAGATTACCATTAAAACCTATGATGAGGAAGAATGTAAATCCAAGGGGTTAGTTGTTTTGCCAATAAGAGTTGGTCCTGTTGAACGAGATGTTGTCTGTCAAGTGCTTGGCATTCCTTTGGCATACAATATTCTATTAGGAAGACCATGGATCCATGAAATGCAGGCTATCTCTTCCACATACCATTGGTGCATTAAGTTCCCATTCCAAGGTTCTGAAGTGACTATACCTACCAATACACGCTATGATTGCAATGCCCTCACAAAATCTGCTGACATCCTTGTGCCTACCAATAGAGAATCTATTGAACTCCTTGAGGATAAATTAAAAGAAATGGAAAAGAGTTTGACACTCAAAGAAACTTATATGGGAGGATATCAGATTGAACCTGTGCTATCTATTACATCTTTGCCTTTGTCTCCTCGTTCTTTTGGGAGACCTTCTAAGAGCACTAAACCTTCTACAGTTCCTCCTCCAACAAAGTATGGTAGCACCTTTGTACAAGCCACAATACCATTAGAAGAAGAAGCTGAAAATAGAGCTATCAAAGATTATATCTATAAAGGAGAAGACAATTCTAAAAATACTCCTCCTTATGACATAAAACCTGAGCAATATGGCAAAGGTTTATCTATTATGCAAAATTTTGGCTATAAAGGAAATGGTCCCATAGGTGCGAATCATAAGGGATTGATTGCACCACTTGAAGCCATTGGTTGCAGAACACATGACTCTATAGGTATAGGCTTCTAGAAACTCACATTCCAACTGGGAATAAATAAGTTTGTACCTCAAGAAGATAAGAAACCAACACCTGAAGAAACACCTAAAATCACAGAACCTGAAGATAACTCTGATGAGGATACTTTTCCTTATCCTATTCCTCCAGACCTGGCAATATTCTTTGCTGAGCTAGATAACTTTGTACCATGTGTCAGTATAATAGACACTGACCGTGATTCTGATACCACCACTTCACTTGCTCCATTAACTTATGAAGAGTGGAAAGACATATATACTCAAAACCGTAGTCATCAGGGTGATTTATACATACCACCACCCTTTCAAGAATAGTTTGACCAGGAATTCCAGTCACTTCTCATTACATAAGAGGTAGCTGATGTGACAAACACTACTGAGGTATCTAGGTCAATAGGTGCTCATCTGACCATAGCAGAGGTTATAGGTAGAACTCATCCCAACTGGGGACAAAGGGTTGATTTCACCCATGTTCTTGACATGAGACCTAATGATGAAACAGACTCCCATGAATATGAGTTTGGCAGCTTATCATATGCCACTTCTGACAGAGATACAGATACAACTAATGCATGTGAAAACCTTCTCGAAGTAGGTGAATGGTCTAGTGTAGGGTCACATGAGTTTGACTCCCTAGATGCTAACATGTTGTCTACTACAGTCGCTAGGAATCAAAAGAATTCGACTATACCTCTAGATGAGATCGCTTTGGGTCTCAACTTGCTTGTCCATGCCTTTGAAGATTATACCATGAACACACTTGAACTTGTCACACCTCTTCCACTTTTCCATCTCGAGCTTATAGACTGGAACTCTAGCTCCCCATCTAATTAATTCCTTACATTCCAGATTAATTACGCTCTTCCTATTACCTACACATTGTCAAACCTGGAACGTCCTCCAATAGCAAAGAAAGTGTCAATATGATCGAGGCTGACATCAAGTATCTTAGTCACAAAATAAAAAGAAGAAAAAATAGGCGCTCTGATGGTGAAAACCACATTGTGGCAGTATTAGAGCCTAAAATAGTCAAAATAAAAGACGTATCCAAGGGTGTAAACCTCTCCGAGGTGCCTGAAGATGAGATACTTGATGCACTTCCAAGTAATTTTTAGGAAAGATCATCTATGCTTATTGAACCAACTCAACCTATCAACTTGGGTACAGAGGCAGAACCTCAAATTATTCATTTGGCACAATCAGTATTAGAGGCAAAAAGAGAGGAATTCACTACATTCTTCAAAAGAAAAAAGATTAACTTTGAATGGAGATATTTAGACATGCCAGGATTAGACCCTAATCTAATCATGCACCATTTGTCAATTGCACCAGGTGTTAAGCCCGTCAAGTAGAAGCTTCGCAAAATGCATCCACATGTAGCTCTACTTGTCAAAGTTGAATTAGAGAAACTTCTTAAGGTAGTGTTTATCAGAGTAATTGATTATGCAGAGTGGATCTCTAATATTTTTCTTGTATCAAAACATGATAAATCCATAAGAGTCTGCGTAGACTTCAGAGACTTGAATTTGGCATGTCCTAAGGATGATTTTCCATTACCTAATATTGATATGATTGTAGATATGACAGCTGGGTATGAAATGTACTCACTAATGGATGGTTTCTCTGGCTACAACCAGATAAAAATTGTGCCAGAGGACCAAGAGAAAATTGCCTTCACATGTGCTTGGGGCACCTTCTATTGGAATGTCATGCCCTTTGGACTCAAAAATGTCGGTGCTACATATTAGAGAGCTGTTACCACCATATTTCATGACGTGATGCATAAAACAATGGAAGCTTATGTGGATGAAACTTTGGCTAAGAGCATGCACTGAAAGAAACATCTTTCCGATCTAGGTCCTATACTAGATCATATGGAAAAATTCAGTCTAAGGCTCAATCCTAAGAAATGTGCATTTGGCGTAACATCCAGAAAATTGCTTGGCTATATCATCTTTGCCAAAGGCATTGAAGTGGATCCTACAAAAGTACAAGCTATAATGGAAATGACACCACCAAAAAATATCAAACAAATGAGAGGACTTCAGGGCCGACTGCAGTCTATCCGGCATTTTATCTCTCAACTGGCGGACAAGTCACAACCATTTACCAAGACTTTACACAAGGGTGTGGCTTATTAGTGGAACAAAGAATGTGATGAAGGGTTCACACAAATCAAACAGTATCTTGCGAACCCCCTGATCTTGATGCCTCCCATTCATGGGAAGCCACTTATACTTTACATATCTGCTACGGATACATCATTGGGTATCCTATTGGCTCAAGAGGATCAGCACAACAAAGAAAGGGCTATCTATTACATTAGTTGAACTCTAGTGTCATATGAAATGAAATATTCTACTATAGAGAAGGCTTGCCTTGCAGTGGTGTTTTCTTCACAAAAATTGTGGCACTATATGTTGGCTCATACTACACGTCTAATTGCTAAAATTGATCCTCTGAAATACTTTCTCAGTAAAGCTACCCTAAAAGGTAGACTAGCTAAATGGGTCACGCTTCTTAGTGAATTTGATATTGAATATGTGGAAAGGAAAGCCATTAAGGGCCAGGCAATAGCATATCAATTGGCCGAAGCACCTCTAGTTGATCATCAACCATTGCACATTGAATTTCCAGATGAGTCCATATTACTTCTTACACATCGATCATGGACTATGTTTTTTGATGGTTCATTTACCCAACAGGGGTCAGGTGCTGGGATACTATTCATTACACCTCAAACGTACTCTTTACCAAAAGTATACAAGATGTTGTTTCCTTGTAAAAACAACATTGCTAAGTATGAAGCCCTAATCAATGGTATGAAGATTTCCCTTGAGTGGAGAGTCGACAAACTAAATGTTCTTGGCGATTCACAACTAGTCATCAATCAGGTCAATGATATCTATCAGACAAGGGATGACAAGTTGGTACCTTATAAATGGTTGGTTAATGATATTAGAAATTATTTTACTCATATCACATTTCAACAGGTTCCGAGGGTAGATAATAAAGTGGTAGATTCCATGGTTACTCTCACCTCTATGCTACAGATGCCAGAAAATGATTTTTGGCATGAATTCCTAGTGGAGACATTACGCTACCCAGCCTATGACTCCCCTGATTCCCAGATGATCTATTTTGTTATAGGACATGACTCATCCTGCTACCATCACATCTTTTCTCACCTTCATGACCAAATTGTTCTGGACACTTACTCTTGGAATGAGAAACGTCACCTAATCCACAGTGCTTCATAGTTCATCATCATTGCTACTGAATTGTATAGATGTGGTCTAGACGGTACCCTCCTTAGGTGTTTAGAACCTTATGAATCCAAATGAGTGTTAGTAGAGGTGCATGAAGGCATTTGTGGGTCACACTCTAATGACCTGACATTAGCCCATGAACTTATTAGACCTGGTTACTATTGGCCAGATATGGAAAAAGAAGCGACACAGTTTGCTAAGTCTTGCAAACAATGTCAATTACATGGCAACCTGATTCATGCTCCAGCCAAGGAGCTTATTCCATTCATTACTTTCTGGCCATTTCAACAATGGTCCTTTGACTTGGTGGGTTAGATTTACCCTTCGTGCTCCAATGGACATAAGTTTATAATCACAACTACAGACTATTTTACTAAGTCAGTGGAGGCAGTCCCTCTCACCATTGCCAGTGGCAAAATAGTAGCTATGTTTATTCTCAATTACATCATCTGTAGGCATGGTGTACCCTCAATAATTATCATAGATAATGGGGGACAATTTAAAAAAAAGGATTTGACAGAGCTATGCTCTAAGTTTAAAATTACTCAACACTAGTCTTCCATCTATTATCCTTAGGGTAATGGACAGGCAAAAGCATCCAACAAACCAATCCTTAAGATCCTGCATCGTACAGCGCATAAATCCAGACAAGATTGGCGTCTCTGGATCAATCGAGCTCTTTGGGCATACAGGACAAGTATAAGAACACCAACATGGGCTACTCCCTATGCGTTGGTTTACAGAGTAGATGTTGTGCTACCTATTAAGGTTGAGATTCCTTCTTTACGAGTCTCTCTGAAGGGCCTCATTACTGATGAAGATACCATAATATCTTGGCTACAAGAGCTAGAATTACTTGATGAACGCTTCCAAGTGGCATTCGATCACCTAAGAGCATACCAAAAGAGGATGTCCAAGAGCTATAACAAGAAGGTTAGACCAAGGGATTTTCAAGAAGGTGACCTTGTTTTGAGGGAGAACCCAAAGAATCAGCAACATCGGATCTAGAAAGGGAAGTTTGAACCAAATTGGCTTGGTTCGTATATTGTTACTGTAGTGTTTGGGTCTGGTACCTATCAAATTTCTACTACTGAAGGAGAACAACTCAAAGAGCCCATCAACACTCTTCATCTGAAGCGGTTCTACAACTGAGACATCTTCAGTGTGCTCATGTATATAGTAAAGTCCTGAAAAAATGATCATCTTAGTGAAAACCTAGTGATAGGTGCTTTGATGTATCTCCAAATAAATCATATATGCCAAAAATACAAAAAAAATTGAAAAATACAAAAAAAGAGAAAAAGAGGAAAAAGTGCCATTGATGAAAACCTGGAAAATAGGCGTCATGGTAGAAAAAAAAGAATTTCTACCAAGAAGGTGAAAACCTGGTAAATAGGCACCTCATGTTTCACCATGCTATATCTGTCACAGCACCACTTGGCTTCATGCATTTGCTTTCCTGCATTGCTCCTCTCCTGCTTTAATTTGCTTTTAGTTCCCGTCAAGACACCAACTCACATGGATTGAAACTGGTCATATTCTCAGGGCAAACCTCCTAATCTAGGGGGCACTATCCTATTATCTTTTAAGGATCTTCTTCACATCAGTCACTAGTGGTTCTCACTATGTCTGCTTACTGATGTCTAGCTTATACTATGATCACTTCATTTAAGCATCTCTCTCGCATTAGTCACCAGTGGTTCTTAATGTGTCTGCCTGCTATCGATATTCTATCGAGATTGCTCATATTTTTTTTATAGTTGGAGTTATCCTCAAATGATTTATCTATCAATACTCAGTCTTGACAATTCTATGCTTTAGTATATACATATCTTTTGGTCACTTTTGTGACACTCTGGTCTCTTTGCGGACCCTCCTGACTTGTCATTAATTTAGCACTATATGCTTGGGGGAAATCACATCTATTTTATCCTCGCAACATACGTAAAGTTAGTCATCATTACTTGGGGGCATGGGCCCCCCATCTGATCACATCTTTGGTTTACACCTGAGTCAGTAATCTTGTCACTTCTCAAGGACAACTTGCTTCTGACACAAACTGGTGTTTTTCAACACCACCATAAACAATGTTTTTAACACTATCTTTGGACACATCTGTGTTTTTTTAACACACATCATATATCTAAAACGTAAACATCTATCGATAACAATCAAACACAATACACTCACAAGAACAACAATGTTTTTTAACACCTCATATATATATATACATGCGACAACTTTGAAATAGGCTGAGCTATGATTGAATCTTTCATTCTATGCTATCTGTTCTCATGAATTTCATTGATATTTCCTTTGTCTATTGCTTTTTGGTGTAGTCCCGATGATTTGGAAACGTCAAATAAATAGGGTGTATGTGATAAGAGCTCCCGCACTAAGGTGGAACAACCTCACATCCCTCGATCTTGTTTATTTGTCCACCATGGTGAGGTCACTACTATCTCCTTGCTTGTTATTGCTCTATTTATTATTGTTTTGTTTGTTATTGATCTGCTTGTTTATGCATGATCTCACTCATGGTTATCTTGGCTTTGAATGCCTTGATACTAGTGTACTCTTGCAACATTAACTGGAAACAATGTTCAGGTCATCTTGGCTTTTGTGCCCTGGTGCTTACATTCATTTCCTACATTTCATCCGATGAAGAGTCATATTCATATCCTTATGGTTGCATTGTGGCACCAGTAAGGGTTGTATCGACTTTGATGTTCCAAAAAATTCTCAATGATGATGATTTTATGATGGGTCTCACAACCATGTCCTAGAATTGCACTTTCATATTGCATCTAGCATAGAATTTCATTTTCATAATGCATCTAGCATAGGATTGCATTTTCATTCTAGACTTGCATTGTGGCAGCAATTCAGTGTTCTCTTCATTGCATTCTTCTGGGTTCATACATTGGGGAGTTCTTCTTCACCGTTCGAGTTTCATCATGACTGCACAAGTGTTCGTTCCTCACTCTCGATTCTTCAAATAATCTTTTGGTTAGAATTTGTCATCCTGCATGAGATGTTAGTACCATATACATATTCATATTCATAACTCATTATCATCTACACATTGCATTTACTTAAATCATTTACATACATACATCTTTACATTCATACATGTGCATTTCATACATATCTTTCAAACATGTTCATCCATTTGCATACATTATGAATCATCTAACCATCTAAGCATATAGGAAACATCTCA
>MU228159.1:85164-109574 GCA_018584345.1 Thuja plicata | reverse complement strand
AATTTAATTATTCAGATAATTGAGAAAAAAGCAATTATGAGGTCATATTTATTTAATTAATTAAATATTCTCTCAAAAATCTTATCTCTGTTCAGAAATAGAATCTTTGAATTAATTGTGCTTTAAAGAGAGAGAAAATAATTTAATTCAAATAAAACAGAATTAAATCAAAGAAAGAAAACAGCTAAAGCAGAAAGAAAACAATTTATTGAATTCTTTTCAATAAAGATTTCTAATTTAAACTGGCTTTTCTATCTGTTTTATTTCAAAGAGGAAAGTTTCTATTCTGATAATCTCGGAGCTATAAAAGAACTCTCATTCTTCATTCAAAACCCCCCTGATTACTTTTAGAATTTCTAATCATATGCATTGTTAGAATACTGAATTATTGTCTCATTTCTTAATATCTCATATAGAATAATTTCATATTGTAATTAGATAGTTTCAATTTCTAGAATAGTTGCATTGAAAATCATGTCTTAGATTATCTTACATCTCTCATTTCTTAGAATAATCTTGCATTGTATTGCATTCATGGAGATAAATCCTTCATTCCTAGATTGGTCTATGGTTGTGAGACTCTCGTTCTAAGAGCAATTTTGAAATCTCCCTCTGGATAGAAGGCAACAGGTCAAACCATGCAGGCAGACAAGATGAATAATCTCATATTTAGTCTTGTGTGTACCTGGTGGAGAAGGACTATGTTGAAGTGTATGGTGAATTAACAAGGCCAAATTTACCACATACAATAATACTTCATACGGTAGAAGTTTTTCAACACTCATGTGTTATGGCATTTAATGAACATGTACATAATATAAGTACAATTTTTTACAATTTTGTTTCTCTGTTATAAACAATTCATTATTTAATCAATTTCATTCATTCTAGGTCTTTGCTCATAAGTGCATTTTGAATGTGTCATTGTCAAATTCTGGTATTAGGATATTTTAGGCTTCCAAAGGATATTCCAAAGCTCGTGTGAAGATATCCCATGTCTTACATCAATTTCCACTACTGGGCATTGTAGGTAAGGAAATCTTCCCTAACATTATTATTAGGTATAATTTCCCATTGAAGAAAATTTTCACTTTGAAAACAATGGAATCCCTACATATATGTGCTAGCTTATAAGCTAATAAACCATTATGCTAATATTAAAGTAACATAAAAAATACACAGCCACATATATTAATGCAAAGTAACACCTGAAGATAAATAGCTAGACTAATCACCGACCAAGATGTTGTTGGTGATTACTCTGGATAGTTATCTTCAGGTGTTTTTTTAACATTGCATATTGGTCAAAATTTCGATGAAATTTGGTCGAAACCCTCACCAAGACTGGTCTACATATCGACCATTCTATGTCAAAATTTAGCATCGTGGGTTTGGCATCTTGGTCGGATGGGCCAAACATTTCAACCGACATTGGTCGAAAGTTTGATGAATAAAATTGCCAATTGCAGATGTCAATTTTGACCAAGGTTGGCATAGAACATTCGACCTTAACAATGATGTGCCAAAATTTTGACTAGAAAAATAGTGACAAGACCATTTGTGGATCATTTGACTAATCTTGGTAGAAAATTTGACCATTTTTTGTCAAAAATAGGTGCTAATTCTACTAGTGTAAGCATTTTGTCCATACTTAGTTATCACCTTGCATGGTCCCACTCTCTTCATCTACAACTTTGTAGGCACTCCTTTTTGTAACCTATATTTGTTGAGATGTACCATGACATAATCACCTACTGCAAACTGCATATCTTTTCTAGACACATCCATCTTAGCTTTCAACTTTTGAGTAGCCTCAGTGATGGTATTTTTCACTTGCTCCTAAATCTCTTTCATAGTTTGAGTGAAATCCTCTGCATGCCCACTCCTATTCTCCATAGCTCCTAGTTTGTTGAGCTCACACACACCCCTTGGGTGCATTCCATATACTATCTCAAAAGGACTCCTCCATATTGTCATATTCACACTGTCATTATATGCATATTCATCTTGTGGCTTGACCAAGTCCCAAGTCTGTCCATACTCCTTTTTTAGGCATCTTAGAAGGTTACCTAACACCCTATTGATCACCTCAGTTTGGCCATCTGTTTGAGGATGGTAAGCTGAACCAAAGGAAAATTTTGTACCCAATCTAGTCCATAGAGTCTTCCAAAAATGACTCATGAACTTTAGATCTCTCTCAAACACTATGCTCAATGGAAATCCATGAATCCTCACAATCTCTTTGAAAAAGAGATGAGCAATGTAGCTAGCATCATGAGTGGTCTTACAAGGAATGAAATGACTCATCTTTCTAAATGTATCTACCACTACATAAACACTATCCAACCATGTCTTGGTCTTGGGAAGAACTACCACAAAATCCATACTAATCCACTCCCATGGTTTATTGTGAATGGGTAAGGGTTGATACAAACCTGAATTACTAGCTCCTCCTTTGGCTTTCATACAAACCACACATTGATCCACATACCTTTTGAAATCCCTTGGAAATGTGGGCCAATAATATAACTGTTATACACTAAATATGCACCCTAGGTCAAGCTATTGTAGTCTTGATAATCTAGTATAATATGGGAATCGCTTCAAGGTTGTGGGACCTATGCTAACTTGAAGTGAAGCCTCCAAATTCTAGGCTGGTTTCTCTTGCATTATCACCTAATTTTTTTCTTAACATGAAAGTAAACTCTTGAGGGAAAAGGGATAGAAGGAATGCATAAAAGGGAAGTAACTGTAAGAAAATTTATCCTACTAAGGTGATGCACCAAAAGATAACATGAATCAAAACAAAGTGAGTGAGATCAACATACAAACTTAGATCTAGGAGAACACAACTTCTTGAATAGGTTTGCATAAATATTTCATAAAGAGGTTTGAAAGGAACAAAAACTATGCAAGGAAAGAAATAATTTCGTAAGCAACGACCTTCCTACCCAAAGTATATGCAAGCTACAACCTGCAAATAAAAATTCACTCCTAAAACTAGGCACAGGAATGAGACAAAGTGATAAGGGATTGAAGAATAGCCACAAAATCATTCACAACAGTACACATAAATTGCGGAAAGAAAGAAGGCTCAGGAACCCCAAGATGTCTCTGAAAACATTCAATACACTCTAATTCAATAAGAGAAATATAGACGAGAAAGCTTAAGGATAGAAAGAATGTCACAAAAATACCTTGCAATATCTGAACATCAATGAAAAGTTACAACTGCTGAAAACTAGAGGGCAAGAGAAAATACCTCAGATAATTTTACATCAACTAGAAAATCTAAGCTAAAAAGCTTTGAAAACTGACTTGTATATACACTACCCCTCTAGCACGTAGGCTCATGAGTCAATCTGATTGTAGAAATTAGGGTTTTAATACATTTGCAATAGAATAATCAGAAACCCTAACTCTCATTAATGCCATTCAAAAATATCTTGATTGATTTGATATAGCTTTGAAATCTTTCCTATCACTATAAATGTGAGCTTCAGAAGTCGGCTTGACCCATATCTCTCTCTATAACTTGAAATATTGCACCACCGCCATAGCTCTAAGATCAAATATTTTGAATTTTTAAATATTTGAATATAACGGTCACAGGTGACGCGGGTAATTGTATCAATGACCGAGAAAAGCCTCATTTTATGATTTAAAACATATTCGTTGATATTACCTCATATTTTTTGCTATCTTTGTCCTTAACCCAGGTTTACTTACTCTCTTTATGTCTCAAAGTCTCTAAACTATTTCCTTAACCTTGAGTTCCTTTATGAGACTTGGTGACAATGTAGTCATGTAATCTCCTTACCTTTTACTTAACTTTGTGTCTGTTTGGAGACTTGGCGAAAACCACAGGATCTAATTAGAACCAATGGCTATCCAGAAGTCCGTAAATGATTTTGGAATATTCCTTTTCCTTATAAGACTTGGTGACTGAAGGCAATCTCAAAGTTTCCAGATAATATGGAATATTTTACCGTGGTTGGGAGACTTAGAGACTGAATACATAGAACTCGGGCCCACTGCTGCCATGTGTCACTTTATCTTTCATTTCTTATGACCACCTCAGCTATAAATTCCACTATGTCACTATTCTGACCCCTAAAAATCTGCCACATGTCATTCATGTGTCATCCTTATCAAGCTGGACCTCGATTACCCTAGCTCTGACTTTAGCTCAACCCTGATTAACATAAATCCTTTGATCGCTGAGTTGCTGAAACATTTGGCTAACTTCAGGATAATCATGAGACCATGTGACCATTGTAAGATTTAAAATTTGATCAATGGATGTCACTAAGTCTCCTGACCAAAGAGGAATATTTGATTTCATTTGGAGACCCGATGACTGAATATATCTGACCAAGGACATGTGGCACACCGGTACAATGACTCATACATTAAACAGACTACATCTTTTCTTCAAGCCATAATGCCAACCGTTGGATCTTTTCTAAGTTGCACAGAGATTACCTCTGTGCTGACATCCGACCTTCACTCAACTTTGACTCATCTTTAACCATGGTTCTTTTAGAGACTTAGCAACTAAGAAGTCTCATGATCTCTGTTCATTTTGTTTAACCCTGATTCCATCACAAGACCTAGTGACAACCGAGAGATCTTAACAAAATCAATGGCTGGCACAAAGTCAGGAGAACTTTTAACTAGCCCCACCATCTTATGGAGACTAAGTGACTAAAGCAAAAGAACAGTAGTCTCCAAGTCTCGTAATATTTGTTGATGTCATCATTTATTTTGGAGACTTAGCGACTACCACAGGATTGAGATCTGATCAAACAATAGTCATGTGATCTTGTAAGCCTGAGAGAATATTCCATTTCATATTGAGACTACGTGACCAAGGCAATCTCAAAGTCACCAAACAAATAAGAATATGCCTTTTCCATTACGCGACTACGAGACTAAAGGATGATTGAAAAGTGCACATGCCTTAAAAGGAACTTAAGCTATTTGGAAAAAGGTAATGAGGAAATAGAAAATTCATTGGACCAACTATGGTTTTTTTCCAAATGCATAGGGGTTTTTCATACTTAGGTTATTTTGCATGAACCAAGGTAAACTAGGGACCTGAAAAGACATAGAGGATACAACCAAGACCAGAAAAAATTAAAAATTTTTACATGCTCGGCTCTACCCTTGTGGGAGCCTCATTTACTCCACTTGTATCCAACATTTATATAACAATGGAAAATTTGGGTAACATTATTGGTGATTTCTGTGGGATGTCTGCCTGCTAGACATTGAGAACCAGGAGCCTTTGACATCGATTGGGCATAGGAGTCTGCATTTGAGAACACAAAAGTTTGATAAGAAGGATGAAACTAGGAGGAGGGACGATGAACTATGCATAAGCACTTCTTGGAAAGAAAGAAACTAACCTAGAAAGTAGGAAAACATGAAAACTAACCTAACCTAACCTAAACTATCTAGTGCATAAAACTTGGTCAAAAAAACCCATTCACTTGTATGTTGAAATAACTACCCTTCCTTATTAGGATATCTTGCATTGAATGCATAAGGATAGCTAAAAATATATGAGGCACATAAAAGTATGTCAAATAATATTGGATTGTCTCTTGAAAAATGAGATCAACCTCACTCACCTCAAATAGATCATACGAGGATGTCTTCGTGAACTCCATTTTGGCCAAGTATCCGATGGGATAGCCTCTCGAGATGACAAACTTGGGGTTATATTTAATGGGATCCTTCTTATGATTTGCACTCAAATCTTGAGAGTCAAACCACAGTATAGGAAATCATGTCAACTCATTCTCCATGGACAGAGGATCTTTATCCTCAATAGAGAAAGCAGGAAGCTCTTCATAACTATTAATCCCCTGAAGATCTGGAAATGGTTCCAACTTATATTCATGTATAAGATCTTCGGAAAGAGAGTAATCCAAGACCAAGCCTCTTTCAACAGGCACATAAATTTGAATCTCTGCTCCAGGGAACATGGATTCCTCATATAATCTATCACAAAAACCTTCTATGATGTTGGAGAAAAAATTTTCTTCAGGGTTTTTATCTATGTTCTTTTCTTGGAAAATCTCTTCCATAATTGCAGGCTCATGAATTAGCATATCATCAGGATCACACCCTTCTAGCTGCTGCAAAAATATAGATGGGGACATCACTGTATCTTTCTCATCCTGCTCAACAAAACTAGGCAGCTCATCCCACCAGGACATGGCATGTTGCTCCTCATCAATCCCTTGTTGATGGTGATCCTTATGTCTTAATTGACCTTCAAGCATAGGTAATGGTATGTCTTCCTTTCCATCAACAAAAAGGGAGATCTTATCAAATAAATCCACCAAGACACCAGGCTGGGCATTAATCTCCACCTCTACATCTTTCTATCCCAACCCATCACAGTTATCACCCAGCACTGATACCTCATATTTTCTGTCCTCTTGATCACATGAAAGCTCATCTACCATAGGTCCTTGCTCTGATACTTTATTAGTATCCTTGAAAATACTTGGAATTTGATAGCTAGGAGGCAGAGTCCATTGAGGTTTCCATTGCATCTCAATATCTTGTGAGACCAAAGGGGTCTCTTGGGATAGACAATTGTCTTGAGCAAACTGCTCTTGAAGAGTGGTAGACTGAAACTCCCCCGAGTATAGGGTCTTGGAAAGAATGATTGCTCCTAAAACTTGGGATATGAAATTGAGAGTGATCTGATATAGACATAAAGGGCATACCTTTTTCGAAGCTTGGAAAATTAAACCTTGTCCTTCATCTATTGCACCTTTGTGGCCATCTTCTTCTCAATATTGTCCTCAAGCTTTTGTTGATCATAGTAAGGCTGAAATTTTTCTATAATAGGGCATGTGATTAAAGGATGTCACTAAAGCTTGGAAATGAATGCTTTATAGGTTCTTCATGTGCAGCCTCTTGGAAGAGATGAGTATTCTAGCTTGGAATTTTACACTTAAGAGCCTCTTGCTCAGTAATTTGTGATCTCAGCTTTGTTGTTGCGGCATTGGCTTGGAGATTAAGGTCTTCTTCCCATTGGTTCATTTTTTGTTCATCACTTAGAGTATCTGCTACTTGGTTAGAAAATAAATCTTGCTCATAGCTTTGATCTTCTATGTCTTGCTACTCCCTTTTCTCAGACAACTTCTTAGACAAGTCTAACAACAGAAATAATGTCACAAAAATACCTTGCAATATCTGAACATCAATGAAAAGTTACAACTTCTAAAAACTAGAGGGAAAGAAAAAATGCCTCAGGTAATTTTACATCAACTAGAAAATCTAAGCTAAAAAGCTTTGAAAACTAACTTATATACACTACCCCTCTAACACGCAGGCTTAGGAGTCAATCTAATTCTAGAAATTAGGGTTTTAATACATTTGCAATAGAATAATCAAAACCCCTAACTCTGTTAATTCTTCTCATTAATGCCATTCTAAAATATCTTGGTCAATCTGATATAGCTTTGAAATCTTTCCTATCACCATAAATGTGAGCCTCAGAAGTCGGCTTGACCCATCTCTCTATCTGCAAATTGAAATATTGTGCCACCGCCATAGCTCTGAGATCAGATCTTTTGAATTTTTAAATATTTGAATATTAATGGTCACAGGTGGCACAGGTACTTGTATCAACGACCGATGAAAGCCTCATTTTTTAATTTAAAACATAGTTGTTGATCTTACCTCATATTTGTTGCTATCTTTTTCCTTAACCCAGGTTTACTTCCTCTCTTCATGTCTCAGAGTCTCTAAACTATTTCCTTAACCTTGAGTTCCTTTCTGAGACTTGGCAACAATGTAGTCGCATAATCTCCTTACCTTTTACTTAACTCTATGTCTGTTCGGAGACTTGGTGACATCTGCAAGATTTTATTAGAATCAACAGCTATCGATAAATCCCTAAATGATTTTGGCATATTCCTTTTCCTTATGAGACTTGGGAACTGAAGGCAATCTCAAAGTTGCCAGATAATATGGAATGTTCCGCTGTGGTAGGAGACTTAGACATTGAATACATAGAACCCAGGCCTCTTTTTGCCATGTGTCACTTTATCTTTCATTTCTTATGACCACCTCAGTTGTAAATTCCACTCTGTCACTGTTCTAACCCCTGAAAATATGCCACATGTCATTCACATGTCATGCTTATCAAGCTAGACCTTGATTACCCTAGCTCTGACTTTAGCTCAACCTTGATTAACAGAAATCCTTTGATCACAAAGTCACTGAAACATTTGAATAACTTAGGTTAATCACGAGACCATGCAACCATCGTAAGATTTAAAATTTAATCAACGACTGTAGCTAAGTCTCCTGACCAAAGAGGAATATTCAATTTCATTTGGAGACTCAATGACTGAATATATTTGACTAGGGACACATGGTACACTGACGCAATGGCTCATACATTAAACATACTGCATCTTTTCTGCAAGCCATAACGTAAACCGTTGGATATTTTCTAAGTTGCATAGAGGTTACCTTTGTGCTGACATCTGACCTTCACTTAGCTTTGAATCATCTTTATCCATGGTTCTTTCATAGACTTAGTGACTGAGAAGTCTCATGATCTCTGATCAATTTGTTTAACCCTGATTCCATCACGAGACCTAGCGACAACCAAGAGATCTTAACAAAATCAATGGCTGGTGCAAAGTTGGGAGAAATTTTAACTGGCCCCACCATCTTATGGAGACTAAGTGACTGAAGTGAAAGAACAGTAGTCTCCAAGTCTCATAATTTTTTCTGATGTCATCATTTCTTTTGGAGACTTAGCGACCACCATAGGATTGAGATCTGATCAGATGATAGTTGCGTGATCTCGTAAGCCTAAGGGAATATTCTATTTTATATTTAGACTACGTGACCAAGGCAATCTCAAAGTTGTCAAACAAATAAGAATATGCCTTTTCCATTACACGACTAGGAGACTAAAGGATGATTGAAAAGTGCACGTGCCTTAAAAGGAACTTAAGCTATTTGGAAAAATGTAATGAGGAAATAGAAAAGTCATCGGACCAACTATGGTTTTTTTCTAAATGCATAGGGTTTTTTCATACCTAGGTTATTTTTCATGAACCAACATAAACCAGGTACCTGAAAAGACATAGAGGACACAACCAAGACCAGAAAAATTAAAGATTTTCACAGGCTGGGCTCTACCCTTGTGGGAGCCTCATTTACTCCAACTGTAGCCAAAATTTATATAAAAATGGAAAATTTGGGTAACAAGAACCCTTGTACCAACTCAATTGTCTTGTTGATGCCAAAATGTCCACTTAAGCTTCCATTATGCTTCTCCTGAATGAGACTTTCTCTCATTGATCCTTTGGGGACACATAGTTGATTTCCCTTGAACAATAGCCCACTCTATAAGGTATAATATGTGAATTGACTATGAAAATGATTCTCAAAATCCAAACACACCTTATATGATTCAGAGAAGTCTTCATATTATCCATAGAGATCCTTGAAACTCTCTATCCCAATGCTTTGAAATTATATTTCTTGCACTGTTAGCATACTCCTAATTAGTGCATTTTCCACTTTGTTCAACTATCCCTTCTTATGCTTGATAGTGAATGTAAATTATTGAAGATACTCGATCCACTTCAAGTGCTTATTACTTAGCTTTTCTTATGTGTTGATGTAGCTAAGTGCCTAGTTATCTGTAAACACTACAAACTCCTTAGGCAGGAGATATTGTCTCTACTTTCTTAGTAACTGAACTAGAGCATATATCTCTAGATCATAAGTAGAGTACTTATTTTTAGCCTCATTGAGATTTTCACTAAAGAAATCTATAGCTCTACCTTCTTGGCTTAGTAATCCTCCCACTGCAGTTCCACTAGCATCACATTCCACTGTGAATAGCTTATCAAAGCTAGGTAACAAAAGGCTAGGCTGAGTTTCCACTTCCTGCTTCAACTTTTCAAAACCCTTCTCTACTTCAAGAGTCCACTTGAACTTAGTCTTTGGTCCACCCTTGATAGCATCAAGCACTGGTGCACAAATACCACTAAAGTTTCTTATAAACTTCCTATAAAACTAAGCTAACTCATGAAAGATCCTTACTTTTGTCCCTGTGGTTGTTTTAGGCCAACTTAGAATAGCTTCCACCTTACTTGGGTCAATCTTTAATGACCCTTGGGATACTAAAAACCCAAAATATACAAGCTCTTACTTGAAGAACTCACACTTTTCTATATTGATGGACAACTTCTCCTCCCGCAACCTCTTGAGTACCATTTCTACATGTTTTACATGTTCCTCTGCTATCTTACTGAAGTGAGTATATCATCTAGATACACTACCACAAATACCCCTATGAAATCCTTAAGCACTTCATTCATGAGCCTCATGAATGTGCTAGGGCAATTTGAAAGGCCAAATGGCATAACTCTCCACTCATACAACCCATCAATAGTCTTAAAAGCTGTTCTCCATTCATCCCCATCTTTAATTCTAATCTTGTGGTACCCACTTTTCAAATCCAATTTAGTGAAATACTTTGACTCTCCAAGACATTCCATCAAATCCTCTATCTTAGGAATTGGAAATCTATATCTAGTTGTGATCCTATTAATAGCTCTAGAATCAGTACAAAGTCTCCACTTACCTCCTTTCTTAGATGCTAAGACCACTGGTACTGTACATGGACTAATACTCTTTTGGATTATCCCTTGGTCTAATAGCTCTTGCACTTGTCTAGACACTTATTTGTTCTGGTTAGGTGTGAGCTTGTATCCTTCCTTGTTGGGTAATGAAGCCCCTAGTATGAAGTCAATCTGATGACTGATTTCTCTTTTAGGAGGCAATGTTGTAGGTGTCCCATCATAGACTATGTTTTTGTACTTCTCTAGTAAGTTTTGTACTTCTTTTTGCATAGGTGTCTGCATAGTCTTCTCTTCCTCCTTGGGTTACACCATGATAGCATATCCTTCATCTCCTTGCTACAGAGTATTGATAAACTTCTTTCCATTGCTTAACAAGACACTAGTGGTCTTTGACTATACTTCTTATTCATCCAGTAGTGACTATATCTTAAATGTCTTCCCATCTTTCTTGAATAAGATGGTGTTTTCTTTCCCATCATAGATGGATCCTCTATCATACTGCCATGACATGCCTAATAGAAGATGGCATACATCCATAGGAAATATGTCACAAATCAACTTGTCCTTATATCCTCCAATGGAGAATTCCACCCTAGTCTGCTCATTCACAAGGACACTTTGTCCCTTATTCAACCATGTCACCTTATAGGGATTGGTATGGGGTATCTTCTCTAGCTTTAGTTTCTTAACTACCTCCTCTAATATGATGTTATTTGTGGCCCCTGAATCCACTATAACTTTGCATACTTTTCCAAGTATCTTGCATCTTACTCTGAATAGAGCTCTTCTTTGATTTGGTTCCTCCTTGATTGGTTGCCTGATCAAAACCCTTCTAAACATCAAGTTATCCCCCATTTCTGAATCTATGTGACTAATCTTAGGTGACTTGACACTCATGGTGTCTTCTTGAACATATCCTAGTCTCTTCTCTCTATTAGAATAATTTTATTTCTTAGGGAACCTATAAGCAGGATGACCCATCTCTCCACATTTATAGCATTTCATGCAAGCAAAGTAGGAATTACCTCTACCTTCTCCTCTTCCTCTGTTAGAACCCCATTGAGCTCCTCTACCTCTTCAATGACCTCCTCTAGGAGTGATCTCATTACAATGCTCTACAATTTTATACTCTCATTGGCTTCTCTAATCAGTCCCTCTACCTTGGTATCCTCCTCTATGACCTCTTTGGTCTCTCCCTCTTCCTCTATTCTTGGAAGTCTGATCTTGCCTTCTTCTTCCTTTCTCTTCAATCTTTATGGCCAGCTGATAACATTGCTGAAGTCTTTTGGGACTGAGAAGAGTCATCTCTTCTTGGATATTCCATTTCAATCCATTAAGGTATCTAGCCACCTTAAGACTTTCATCTTCAGAGACATTTGATCTCATACACAACTTCTGAAATTCCTTAGTGTAGGAATTAACATCTAAATCCTTCTATCTTAAGCTTTGCCTTTTCTTATGTAATTGGATTTCATAGTCATCCGACATGTATAATTCTCTCACTTTTCTCACCATTCCTTTCCAAGTATAAATTGGATTCTTGCCTTCTTTTTTCTCTCTCTGATTGAACAAATTTCCACCATATCAAAGCAGAGCCTCTAAGTCTTTATTTTGCAACTTTGACCTTCTAAGATTATATCATGCCATCACATTCAAAGTGATTTTCCATGTCCTCAATCTAGTCCATGACTAGAGATGCTTCCATCTTCCCACTGAATAGTGGTATTCCTTCAAGGTCCTTCCCACTCATAGCCTTCAATGCCTTCAAGAAAGGCTCTTCTTGCAATATAGGGTCAGGCTCAGGGGTCTTGTCTTCACATGCAACCTCTTGGCCCTTATCTTCTTTTCCTTCCAACTTGTCACTGACTGCTTCAGTCTTAGTTTTCACTTCACTCAGTGCTTGCAAAAGTTGAGATATTCTTTCCCTCAACAACCTATTATCAACTTCTTGATCATCAACCTTCTTGGAAAATTCCACATTAGTCACCATTATTATGGACCCACTAGACTCACAATCTGACATGCACTAGAAATCCCAAATCTTTTTTGGGCTCTAATACCAATCTGATAGGGAGGATTGGGTGAATCACTCACTGATTCATGCTCCTTGTCTTTCTTGAAATACTATCAAGGGTGTCTTTCTCCACCACTTGTAGCCTATAGGACCTTTCTCTTCTAGGCTCCCTTGGTTCTACTGGCCAATCCAACTATCATTAAAGTTCCACCAATCAAGTCAAAAATTAATTCATTCTCACCTTGATACACATTAGCCCTTATTGCAGTCTAAAGGATACTAACCTCCAATTTCTTAAATCCATCTAAATCCATTTGCAAGTTGCTCACTTCAAACTTCACTTTTAGGCCTAAAAGGCTATTAACCCTATTAGGTCTCCTTCTCCGGGAAATCAGGGATTTTCCCTAAGTTATTCCAAAGAAACCCCCAATTTTTTATTGGAATTCCTAGTCCATGTTCCCACCCCTCAAGGATTTTTTGGCTCTTTGGGTCACAACTATCCATACAATGCCCTAACTAGAAAGGAGTAAAAATAAGGCTTTTAAGGCCTTTCCAGGCTTCTCTGCAACATGCTAAGATTTCCTCTCACAAATGGATTTGCAGAGTCTTTTCCATTTTACCAAATCTTGGTAAGACTCATATCTTACTTTTCCAAAAGGAATGTTGTCTCAAAGTGTCCACCTCTGCAAATCAAGTTCTCTGCACTATGGTCTTTCCTAGAAAGGATCTTCTCTGGCTCACCTAGGGAAAGAATTAAAAAATAGCTCTTGTGCTTTCTAGGGACCCAAATCTAAACATATGTACACCCATGGAGTCTATTCACTATTCTCAAATGGCCATACAATTTGTACGGCGGGAAAATGATCTAGCACTCCATTATTTACAAACTACCTGGTTCAGTCCGGAGACAGTGAAGAACAAAAAATATTTACAAGAAGTACTTAAAACTAAAGAAAAAGATTATCTACCACCACAAAAAATCTAGAAACAACATACATTACTTCATGCATGAGTTACAATGCTTTCTCCAATCCATTAAAGTACCTCTGCAATGCAAAAACAAGAAAATTACACACACAGTCACTTATGCTTCCTTCAATTCAAAATTTGAAATCCATACAATAGCATCCAAACTTTCTCTAGTGTCAAGGAATCATATATATATACGGTCCTAAAATAGTTACTAAGTTTCTTGGTCTCTTTTTGGTTGAGTTGGAAAAAGTTGTCATCTTGTCCGAGCAACTTTTCAAAAGTTATAAAATTGCAAATTGCAACTTTTGTCAATGTCAAGAAAAACTAAGTAAATGAGTTCCAAAACTCTTCAAACCTTCTCAAAAGCAATAATTATGACCAAATAAGTTCCTAACCCATATTTTACCCTATTGACATCATGATGATGTCATCATTACCCTTGTGCCAATTTGAAGGCTTTACAACCTCTTAGCCTTAAATTGCACCTTGAAAAGGTCCTAAGACTTAAAATACCTAAACCCTATTGTACCCTTACTATGGTCAACATGACCTTCAAAAAAACATAACCAAAAATTCCCTAATGCTTACACACAAATTAAGTAAAAGAAGATTTCTCTAAAACAACCTTTGGGTGCTCCTGCACCAATCAGTAGACCAATATGGTCATTGAAATGGTGTGTCAGATTACTATCATGATCAATATTCCCAAATGAATTACAAACATGAAACAATTTATAAGTGGTAGTGTCCCTTCCCACAATTTTAAACTTTGACAATCACCATCCTTGTATAAATGCGACTGACCACTGTAGTTTGTCCCAAAGAACACTTTTTTGCACTACTGGCCTCACCAGCATTGTTGTGTTTACAAATATAACAAGCTCGGTGGATTCAAACTACATGATTAGATTGCAATATAAGATCTTTAGATTATGGCATTTTTGTTATTTGCATCGATCATTATCTACAACATTATGAAAAATTCTATACTCTTAAATTGATATTTTAAACTTTATTTTTACAGGATGAGAGAGTTACATTATCTAAAAGGTCACTTTCACTTTGTTGTCAACCTCAAAATCTTATATTCAAACAATACAACAAAATTATGCAGTTTGATAGATGACACTTCAACCTTACTCTGTTACAGCTAATAATGTATTATCATTTCACCACCAATGCAGTAGCAATTGCTTTAAAATCACAATTTTAAATACAAAATGATTCATTAACTTTATAATATTATCTTACTTTTCAGAATTATTAGTTTCCGTTCTTATACTTATTTTTCAAATCATCAAAACAAGCATGCTTAAAGTATAATTATATAAGACTTTATCAAACTAACAAATCACTACAAATTACTTCAACGTACCTATTGCAATATACAGTGCGATTGCTAGGTTATTACGAGATGCATAATATATATTTTAATAATACCAAATTTTATAATATAAGTTAATTAGATAAAACTCCATCTTATGATAGAATTCAATTTTTATTAAAAGTGCCAATCAATCTGCATTCAATAAAATTTAAAATTCCATAATTCATTATACAACAAATAATTTAAAAATTTCAAATCTATAATCATAAATTTTACTAGCCATATTCAAATCTATTTTAGATATGGGTGTAAGAAAGAAGATGAGTCCACTTATCGTGGAACTTTCACACTTAGTCAATTTTGTGAAACATACTTTTGCAAAATGGGGTCACATTACACTTCAAGGTCCCAAGCCAAAATTCAAATTGGGACCCCGTAAGTCATGGGATCCTGAACAACCTTTTTTAAAAATGGGGTCCCACTTAGAAATGGGGCCTCATTACAAATGTTGCCCCATTTCAAAATGGGGTGACATTTGTAATGGGGCCCCATTTCTAAGAGGGGCTTCGTTTGTGAAAACTATTTATTTCTTATTGTTTAACGAGGTGCACTCATTTTTCAAAAATGTCCCCCCATTTTGAGAGCTCCACCCCATTTCATCTCCTACCTGAAACCCAAAGAACAACCTTATTTTTCCCACGCAGTCACTCAAACATTGGGAACAATGCCGACCTGAAGTGTCCCTAAGGTGCAATAAGCACCATTGGGAAACAATCTTTAAAGGGCCACATCTTGGAGCTCGTGTGAGGTATCAAAAAATAGTTAGGTACTACAAGACCATGCTACAAAGGCCTAAAATAAACTATCTTGGTTTTGAGAGATTCAACTTCATTTTAATTTGGAAATGCAATCTCAGGTAATGTCAAAAGTTGTAGTGTGGCTTAGTTGAAATGAGCAACAATACATATCTTTCAAATAATTTATGGTGGCCTTAAAATGTTTGTGCCATTAACTCTAGTTGGCCAGGTAAACCCTAGGAACAACCATTTTTTCCCACACAATCATGCAAATCTTGGGAACCATGCCAGACTGAAGTGTCCCTAAGGTGCACTAAGGACCATTGGGAAGTGATCTTTCAAGGAAAACATCTCAGAGCTTGTGCGAGGTAAAAAAAAAAACATTAGATGCTATGAGACTATGCTACAGAGGCCTAAAATAACCTATCTCAATTTTGGGAGATTCTACTTTTTTTTTCCAAATTTGGCAACACAATCTCAGTTTATGTCAAAACTTGCAATGTGGATCAGTTGAAATGAGCAACACTACGTATCTTTCAAGCCATTTTTGGTGGCCTTGAACCATCTACAACATTAGCTCTGGGTGGTTGGGTAAACCCTATGAACAACCATGTTTTTCCCATGTAGTCGCTCGAATGTTAGGAACCATGCTAGACCGAAGTATCCCTAAGGTGCACTAAGAACCATTGGGTAGCTTTTTTTGAGCCCACATATCGGAGCTCATGAAAGGTATCAAAAATAAATTAGGTGCAAATAAATTGTGCTACAAAGGCATATAATAACCTATCTCAGTTTTGGGAGATTCAACTTTATTTTAATTTGGCAACACAATCTTAGTTTATGTCAAAACTTACAGTGTGGCTCAGTTGAAATGAGAGACATTGCGTATCTTTCAAACCATTCATTGTGGCCTCAAAAAATTTGTGCCATTAGCTTTAGTTGTTTAGGTAAACTCCATGAAAAATCTTGTTTTTCCCATGCAGTTGCTCAAATGTTGGGAACCACACCAGACCAAAGTGTCCCTAAGGTGCACTAAGCACCATTGGGAAACGATCTTTAGAGCCCCATACTTTGGAGCTCATGCGAGGTATTGGAAAAAAATTAGGTGCTATGAGAATATACTATGGAGGCCTACAATAACCTATCTTGGTTTTGGTAGATTAAAATTTATTTTAATTTGGCAACGCCATCTCAGTTTATGTCTAAACTTGCACCGTGGCTCAATTGAAACAAGCAACACTGTGTATCTTTCAAACCGTTCATCATGGCCTTGAAACATTTGGGTGAATTAGCTCTAGTTGGTTGGGTGAACACCAAGAACAACCTTTTTCACACACACAGTCACTTGAACATTGGGAACCATGCCAGGCCGAAGTGTCCCCAAGGTGAACTAAGCACCATTGGGTGGAAAGATGTACATTATTGTCCTCTTTCATTTTTATTGGTTGCATATGTATATGCAGACTTTGTCTTGTGTTAGGGAGGACACAAAACATGTGTTTTTTTGTCTTAGTCCCTGATTGACAGTGAATTGGAGTTGTGGCAAGGGTATGAATGCCAAGTACTAGCCTTGGAAGAGTGGTGAAGGTGTAGTGGGGTGTGTGGGAGAACAATATAAATGTTCCAACTCATGGTGTGGGAGAACAATATAAATGTTCCGATTGTTCTATGGTTTCTTATTTGTTACTTTAAACAATGGGTGGTCCCACAATAGTGTGTCCCACTTTTTGGCCAACTTTGACACAGAGATCAACATTTTGAGAAAAAACTTCACTTTCGAACACCTATTGCCGCAAAACTATTTTGAATTTGAATATGATGTAAACTAGGGTTTTTTAGCATTTTCTGTCTAGTTTCTAAATATATATTTAAAAAAAAAATCATTAAAATTAATTTTTCCTTCTCCTTTGAAAAGTGGTTTGTGTGAAAAAACTATGTTTTTAAGAAGCGACTGTCACTTGGATCAGTATAACTTTTTTTTAAAATATGATAATGATGTAATTCTTTTGAGATTATATTTGTAACTTCAATATCTAGAGGATGTAATTGGTTTCATTCATTTTGGGTCAATATTTCATAGTTTATTAAGTTCTAAAGTGACAGTAACTATAATTTAGACATAAGGTCACTTGGATCACTCTAACTTGATCTCCATATATCGAAATTCATTTTTTTTTATAGAAAGGTAACACAAATACGCTTTTCCTACATATTTTTCATATTTTTTTTTTTGTAAATTACTATTTTTCCTGAAGGCTTGAAGAGATAGGTTGTTGAATGACCAAACAACCTATGTTTAGTTAAAGTAATATTTGAAAGTGATAATGAACTTAATATGTATTAAAATTATATTAATTAGAAAGATTGTTCTGAATCACATCATTTGGAATCATGTGTTTCAGAAAATCATTTGATTTGGTCCTTGTCCCAGGCCTTGAAAGGCCATTTTTTAGGAGGTTTTTTTTTCTTATGGCAAATTGTCATTTTAGGGGCCTTCGCATGAAGACCCTCTTCATGCGAAGGGGTCTGGGGGTCTTCGTATGAAGGGTCTTCGCACGAAGACCCCTGTGTGAAAAGTCAGGTGAGAGTCATCCCGCCAAAATTTTACCTGGGGTACTTCACGCAAAGTAGGTCGGCCATTTTGATTTTTTTTTTTTGAAAATTTTGAATGGTATAAATGTAATGTTTTTTTCTTTTCAATTTTTTACCAAATTGCAAAATGTGAATTCTCTTTTGCTATTATTGATCAATTTTTACAAAGGCATTTTTTGGAGAAGGATTGTTATTTCTATTTTTTTCGAAGGCTTAATTTTGGAGAGGAGAAATATTATATCAAAGTGTTTGTTTGAAGAAAAGAATTTTTGTTACTATTCTTTTGGAAGACATTTTTTGAAGAGAAGAAATGGGGAACAAGAAGGGAAGATAATGTAAATATTCTAGAAAGAGGTCACCTGGTACCAAACAAATAAAAAGTGAAGCTTCAATGGCATATTATCATAAAACTAAAGAAGGTGAAGGACAAGCTGAAGTAGGAGGGTCAAGTGAAGTCAAAGAATTGCACATTGAAGAAGGGCCGAGATCACTCCCTATGAAAGCTCAAGCAATTGATGTTGGAGAAGGTTCAAGATCATGTGCTCCTACTGGTATGGATGAAATTATAAATTTAGATCAAACCGTAAAGAGAAATATTAATTATAGAAACTTACATCATTTACTTACAATGAATGTGGAAAATTTGAGATCACTTTCTAATGTTCAACCCTTAAGTCTTGCTAAGAAGAGGTCAATGAATATGATAGAAAGAGAATATTGTCTAAATTTGATAATTTAGAAACACTTGAAAAAGCCCATTTTATTTCAGTTGTACTTATAAACAAAAAGTTGGAAGGGGCATTAAAATTATTGGGTATAGACGCAACATCAAAGAAAAGAAAATTTGTTGACATGCAAACTGATATGATTGAAAATATTAGGAAAGGTTTGAACTAGGTAGGGAAGTGATCTCTAACTAAAGATAAGACCATTACAAGAAATGTTATATCAGAGCCATAGTTTCTACACTGGGAACTCTGGGAATTGTACGCCCATTAGGTTGAGTCTAGCTTAAACTGAAACTAAAACATAGACATGTTACACATTTGTTTTGATGTATTGCTTTATGGTTTATTTATCTATGCTTTAGTTTATGTTTCAAGCTATGTGGTGAATGTTGTATCCATCTCCCTTTTTTAGGAATTATGCCTGAGACACGCGTAGCTAGAGGCCATGGCAGGGGTAGGTCTAGTGCCCGTGGGGGAGGGCGACAGGCTAGCTCCTCCACTAGTGTCAGACAGGGGAGTGAATAGCATCAAGATAGAGGTGAGCAGAGGAGGGAGGACCAGGATGAGTCTGGGGGGATGAACACCAGATAGATCTTGTAGGCTATCCTTGACCGCCTTTCTGAGAAGGCTAGGGTAGAGCGAGAGGCTTCTCATCACTCCCAGCAGTAGGAGGAGAGAGAGAGAGATCCAGGAGCCCTCATGGGAGGACTATTTCTATGGATCCAGCAGTGGTTGCAGACAACCACATGAGACATTTGACGAGGGGAAAGGCTATTCCTTTCGCCGGACAGGATTCTGGATTAGAGGCAGAGACCTGGTTGATTGCATTAGATAGAGTATTTGTGATGCATCCCTTTAGTAGAAATACTAAAGCGAGGTATGCCATCATGCAGTTGACTCATTTCACAGCTATCTAGTGGAAGATAGAGGAGCAAAAGCTTGGACTTTGCATGGACACCATTACTTGGGAACTATTTCTCAAGAATTTCAGAGTGAGGTTCCTATCCGATCAGTGGAGGCAGCAGAGAGATGATGATTTCCATAATCTTAGGCAGCTGACGATGATTGGGGAACAGTATGAGCGTCATTTCTATGAGCTCCAGTAGTATTCTGGTTACAACGATGATACTGCATTATTGGTACAACATTTTGTATGTGGGCTTAACGCTCGCATTGTAGGTGATGTGAAGCTCTTTGAGCCAACAAACCTACAAGCTGCAGTGATGAAGGCCACTTTATCAGAGGCAAACTTGGCATCAGGCCATGGTGGTAGACAGGGGGGTCAGGCTAGTGGGGCTTCTAGAGCAGGCTATAGGGGTAACTATTCGCAGGGCGCTGGGAACTTCAAGAAGCCATCTAGTTATTATAGAGGCAATCAGAACTAGAGCCAGGGTCAGCCTCAGCAGCAACAGCAGTAGGAGACTGCACCTCCTACCCAGAGTGGTAAGGGTGTGAGGAGTGGACAGTGCAATAGGCATAATCAGTCCAACCGACCCACCCAGAGTGCATAGCCTAGTGTGAGTTGTGGGAGTGTCCAGCAGTCTAGTGCGCCCTCCAATGGGAGAGGCAACTTCAGAGGCATAGGGTGTTTCACTTGTGGTCAGTTTGGCCACATTGCGGTGAATTGTCCACAGAGAGCACCACAGTTTTCCACACAGAGGCCAACAACCTTAGAGCCTACTGTAGGAGGAGGTTCTCATAGAGTTTTTGCAGCTCTTGATCAGAGGTAGGTAGAGCATCAGGGCACAGTCATTGAGACTTTAGGTACTATTCATGGTGTTTCCATTTCTATATTATTTGATTCAGGAGAGACTGACTCCTTCATTTCACCTTTCCTTGTTGAGCATTGTGGGCTAGTGGCTGCAAAGCAAGCATTGGGTTGGCAAGTGGAGTTAGCCTCAGGGGCTAGAGTAGCTATGGATTCCTTGGTTCATGGTTGTAAACTGAACCTAGGGAAGTTCATTACCTCAGTTTAATTACGTGTGATTCCTTTGGGATCATATGGGGTGGTCTTAGGAATGGACTGGTTGGGAGCTCATGGAGCTAGGATTGATTGTAGAGAGAAGATCATCCTTTGCAAGGATGATGCTGGTAGTGAGTGTCACATTATGGGGATTCCTCGACCCATATCTCTTCGCATGATATCTGCTATGCAACTGAAGTGATGCATGCGAAAGGGATGTCAATTGTATGCAGTATCCATGTATGAGTTAGACGGTATGGAAATCAAAGTCAAAGCTTTGGATCATCCCATACTTCAGGAGTTTATTGATGTATTTCCTGATGAGATTCCAGCTATGCCATCGAAGCGTGACATAGACTTTCGCATAGAGCTTGTGCCAGGAGAAAAGCCTATTTCTAGAGCACCATATCGTATGGCTACTCATGAGTTGAGTGAGATGAAGTTACAGTTAGAGGAGCTGTTGGCAAAGGGGAGCATTCACCCTAGTGTTTCTCCTTGGGGTGCACGTGTCCTCCTTGTAAAGAAGAAGGATGGATCCTTACGCTTGTGTATTGACTACAGACAGTTGAACAAGGTAACGGTCAAAAATAGGTACCCATTGCCACGTATTGATGACTTGTTTGACTAGATCAAGGGAGCCAAGGTGTTCTCTAAGATTGATCTGAAGTCAGGATACCACCAGTTACAGATTGAGGATGCTGATATCCACAAGACAGCTTTCCATACACGCTATGGACATTATGAGTTCATAGTGGTTCCATTTGGGTTGACGAATGCTCCACCAGTGTTCATGTGTTTGATGAACAGAGTGTTTCAAGAATACCTAGATCACTTCGTGCTTGTCTTCTTGGATGATATTTTGATCTATTCTAGATCCATGGAGGAGCATGAGGAGCATCTTCGACAGGTTCTGGAGTGTCTTAGGAAGAATCAAATTTATGCCAATCTGGCAAAGTGTGATTTCTTCCAGACTGAGGTTCAGTATCTTGGTCACGTCATTTCAGGAGAAGGTATCTCTGTAGATCCTTCAAAGATTCAGGTGATTGTGGAGTGGCCAACACCCACTAGTGTGTTTGAGGTGTGCAGTTTCATGGATCTTGTGGGATACTACCGCAAATTCATGCAGAACTTCTCTAGGGTGGCTCATCCTATTACTTCTCTTCAGCAGAAAGGGAAGAAGTTTGTATGGACGAAGAAGTACGAGGAGGATTTTTAGAGTCTCAAGGTGTGTTTGACCAGTGCACCTATCCTAGCTGTGCCTGATCTAGTGGGGGATTTTGTTGTTTGCACTGATGCTTCATTAGAGGGTATTGGAGCGGTTCTTATGCAGGATGGGCGAGTGATTGCCTATGAGTCTCGCAAACTCAAGGATCATGAGCTCAACTACCCTACTCATGATTTGGAGCTAGCGGTAGTTGTCCATGCTTTGGTTTGTTGGAGGCATTTTCTTTTGGGACATCGATTTGAGCTTCATAGCGATCATCGTAGTCTTTAGTATATCTTTACCCAGCCTAATCTGAATGCTAGACAGAGAAGGTGGATGGAATTCCTTTGCGAATATGACTTTGAGATAAAGTATATTCAGGGGAAGGAGAACATGGTTGCTGATGCATTGAGTTGCAAGTGACAGGAAGTTCTAGCATTGAATCTTAGCATGGATTTGAGGAGTAGGATACTCCAGTCACTTCCTAGAGATACATTGTATCAGGAGGTGAAAGCTGAGATAGAGTCAGGGAGACCATTAGAGGGCTGATTCTCTGACTATGTTTTGGAGTCAGATGGTCTTTTGTGACATATGGGCCAGATCTATGTACCACCATTGGATGATTTATGTACATTAGTGTTATCCGAGGCTCACCGTGCACCCTATTCGGCACATCTTGGTGTCAAGAAGATGCACGCAGATCTTTGACAGCTCTATCATTGGGCTGGTATGAAGAGGGAGATTGCAGACTTTGTGGCTAGATGTTTAGAGTGTCAGAGGGTCAAGGTGGATCACCAGCATCCAACAGGGATTCTTCAGCCTAATCTCATTCCATCATGGAAGTGGGACATCATATCTATAGATTTCATAGTTGGATTGCCTATGACTCCTTGCAGGCACGATGCTATTACGGTGACCGTTGATTGGTTAACCAAGGTGGCTCATTTCTCACCGATGAGATCATCTTACACAATAGCTTCTGTGGCCCGAGTCTTCATGCAGGACATTGTGAGACTTCATGGCATTCCTCTCCGTATTATATCGAATCGAGATCCTATTTTTACCACATCCTTTTGGACATCTTTACAGCATGATTTAGGTGCTCAGCTGAATTTTAGTTCAGCGTATCATCCTGAGACTGATGGTCAGACAGAGCAGGTGAACCAGGTTCTTGAGGACATGTTGAGGATGTATGTCATGGACAGACAGACTCACTAGGAGGACTACTTGTACTTAGTGGAGTTTGTGTATAATAATGGATATCATAGTTCCATTGGCATGGCACCTTTTCAAGCATTTTATGGCCATCCTTTCTGTACACCTTTGAGCTGGGATAGATTGGAGGACCGTATTCTTCTTGGTCCTGAGATGCTTTGTGATATGGAGCAGCAGGTAGTGAGGATTCATGAGCATTTAGTGACTGCACAGGATAGACAGAAGAAGTATGCAGATGCTCATAGGGTGGATAGGAAGTTCGTAGTTGGAGATAGAGTGTTCCTGAGAGTGCGCCCATGGAAGAGTCTGATCCATTATGGAAAGGGTTCAAAGTTGGCACCTCATTTTGTGGGACCATTTGAGATCCTAGAGAGGATAGGACCAGTTTCTTATCGACTTGCTTTGCCACCTAGCCTTTTGCGCATCCATGATGTTTTTCATGTTTTAGTTCTTAGGAGATATATACCTGACATTATGCATGTACTTGATTGGAATGCATTACAGGTCGAGGATGGGCAGCTGGCTTTGGAGCCAATATGTATTCTGGAGCAGCGGGGTGTGACCCTCAGGGGTCGCACCATAGAGTAGGTAAGGGTCCAATGGGACCCAAATGATGAGTCTTCAGCTACTTGGGAGGATGCAGCTAGATTATAGGGTTTATATCCCTACTTGTTTATGGGCTTCTAGGAGTAAGCCTAATCCTAGTGGGGGTGGATGTAATACCCACTCATGTTTTGCTTTCAGTTTGTGATGCCGTACTCTTTTAGGCATTGGTTTTAGTTGATTGGCCAGATTCTTTTGGGATACTTTCATGAGAGCTACTATTCTTTTAGTTGATGGTGATTGTTGTTTATGATGTTATGGTTATTATCAGGATGTGATGATTTATGTTTCGATTATATTGTACTTACCCCATACTTGCATGTGTATGGTTATCATGTTTATGTATCTGTTTGCA
>MU228159.1:0-36143 GCA_018584345.1 Thuja plicata | reverse complement strand
TGTTAGATTAGTAATTTGACATTTTTTAGATTACTTAAATGTATGCTTTGATTGTTCAATGATTTTTATAGATTTCTTAAATTAGTTAAAGATCCCCTTAAGACATTAGTTGAACACTAAAACATGAAGAAATTAGTTAGATTACTTATGAAATGTGTTAGTTCTAGAATTAAATCATCTAATCAAATCATAACATCTAATCAAATGAAGCTGTCTAATCAAATCAGCTAATCAGCTAATAAATATATGTCTCAAATCATAAATTGAAAATATCAAATCCAATGAAATCATCTAATCCAATGAACTCATCTAATCAAATCATAACATCTAATCAAATGAAACCATCTAATCAAATCAGCCAATCAGCTAATAAATATATGTCTTGAATCATAAACTAAAAATATCAAACATATAATAATGACATATATAATGAGTCTCAAATCAAAGATCTCTGCAACATATCCTAAACTAGAGAGTCATCCAGGTGCATGCAAACATAGCAACCCTCTAACCGACTTCCACAACCATCCTCTGTCTTTGAAGCAACAACTGATCCCTGCGAATATAAATGCATGTATATATAATAATATTAATGTCAAATACTTGAAACATTATAAATGCATGTTTAAACTTACATATATTTAAAACTTACCTGACCACTAGTAGGTGTCACATCTGCTGAATCTCTCCTATGAAAATGCTCTGAGCCAACACTAGAGGTAATGTGCTTTGCTCCAGTGTCACAAGCATCCTCTGGTTGTGAAGTAGCAAATGACTCCTACAAATTTAGTACACAATAGTTCATAATATATATACATGTGCATGGTAATATATTACATGTGTAAAGTACAAGTACATACACATGCATTCTCAAACCTACATTATATCTTTAAAACTTACCTGACCACTAGTAGGTGTCATGTGAAGATGCTCCGAGCCCACACTAGAGGTAATGTGCTCTGCTAACTGTGCCTGCAAAATATATACATTGAACAAACATCAGTACACACATCTACAATCAATTGTTCACTAAAACTCTTGGAAAGAAGAAAAGAAAACTATATACTCGGGTCTCAGGACCAATAGAATCATCATCACATTCCACCATCATATCATCAACCAAAATAACATCACCCACACCACCTCCATTCCTAAACATCTATAGTAATGAAGAGTGTAGGGGTGTGTGTACCTGGGAGGGGAGTCTTGTAGAGCCTAAACCACCAGGAGGAAATAATAATTGCTTAAATTATCCAACATCGCTGCCAGAGTCCACCTAACTCAACCTGTGCAATTGCTTAGCAAATGTGTCTAGGACCTTAGTTGTGATGCGTACATCTCCAACCTGTATACCTGGCTCTGCATATGTAGACTGATCTATGGGTGTAGAGTGTTGTGAACTATGATGTTCTTGACTAGATGGTGCATAGCACTCTACAGAGTGTTGTGCTTGACTAGATGGTGTAGAGCACTCTATAGAGTGTTGTGCTTGACTATATGGTGTGTCCTATGTCAGTGGAACTACAGGACCCCATGAAAGTCTGATGACATCTCTAACTGAATGTGATGGGATCCTCTACGAGTCTATAATATAAGAATATGATTGCAGGAGATCCTCCAAAAATAAAAGTACCACATCCAAATGATTATGATGCCTAGAAAGTGCTCGTATCTCACCAGGTGGAGGAAGACCAAAAGCTCTATATGCCTCATCACTAAACCCTACAACAGTACTAGATGAAGCCTTAGTAGATGATCTACCTCAACTTGGTCTAGTTAAAATATATTTTCCCACTATATCTAAAGTGATGGAGGTGGGTGTAGATGAAATCTCTCCTATCCTATCCACTACTCCCCTCTAGGAAGCAATGGCCACTCTATCTGCAGTAGCAGCCATCATTGGTGCCATGACCAAAGTCATATGCCCAACTAACTCTCTATGAGTATGTACAAATTGATCATCCCTATGATACTGATCATGGTCATCAACTCTACCGTGCCCCTGATTGTAATATCTAGGTAGATCTAACTAGTTGACCCTAAGTCCCAAACAAAAATCAGCATACAACTGTTGTAAAAAATATAATGAAATCTGGTCATTATTTGGATAACGACCATGTGCTACAAGAAAATGAGGGTATATCATGCATGCGATCTGAGGAATCCTACACCATGTAACCTGATAAGCCCTCAGCTTGGTCTTCCCATCATAAAATGGGAAGACCTCTCATTTGATGATTTCCTTGGGGACACGGTTCTGGACCATCTCCAAGGAAACATCACCCGATACCTCAGCTCCCAACTCTCAAAAAAAGTATCTACAACATGTGGCATGAAAGAAGAATGGGATCTCAATCTAGTAGTCATGTCCTCCAAACTCCTCAATATAGTGGAACAAATATCTCTATATATGCCATCTGACTCAAACATGCAGATGTTCTCTCTAAGTTTATTTATCTCTATCTGAGCTGTCAGAAAAATAATCTTCAGATCAGGAGTGCGATGTGCATCCTGAGCTGGTACATTATGGGCAGGTACATCCTGAGTGGCCATCTAGATGTAACATGTACATGAAAGCTAAGTATTAACAATTAAGTACTTGATTACATGTTATAATTGCATGTAAAATGGAAATAAATATAGATGAATATATAAAATTATAGTTCTTACTTGGGGTCCTATTAGGTCTTAAGGGTCCTATTACCTATCTTAAGGGTCCTTGGATGTACTAAGGGGTATTAATAGGTCATATTAGGTCAAGTAAGTCCAATTTTATTAGACCTCTTAAGGGTCCCTATTAGGTAGATTAAGGGTCCTATTAGGTCTTCATATCTACCTATTAGGTCCTATTAGGTATTCATGTCTATTAGGTCCTATTAGGTCTTAAGGGGTCCTATTAGGGTTTCATTTTAGGGTTCAATATGGTTAAGGTTTCATGTTAGGGAACTAATATTATAGTTTATGTTGATTTATGTTTCAGTTTCATGTTAGGGTTAATTTGTTAGATTTTTGAATGTTAGGGATCAATATGGTTAGGGTTTCATGTTAGGGTTCAATATGGTTAAGGTTTCATGTTAGGGTTTCATATGGTTAATGTTTCATGTTAGACATTTCATATGGTTTTAAGGTTTCATTTTAGGGTTCAATACATGGTTAAGGTTTTATGTTAGGGTTTCATGTAACCTGGTTCAATATGGTTAAGGTTTCATGTTAGGGTTAATGTTAGAGTTTATGTTGATTTATGTTTCAGTTTCATGTTAGGACCTTAAATTTTTAGAGTTTCATGTTAGGTTTTCATATGGTTAGGGTTTCATATCTAGTTAAGGTTTCATGTTAGGGTTCAATATGGTTAAGGTTTTATGTTAGGAGCTTTCATGTTAGGACCTTAATTTGTTAGAGTTTCATGTTAGGGTTTCATATGGTTAGGGTTTCATGTTAGGGTTTCATATCTAGTTAAGGTTTCATGTTAGGGTTCAATATGGTTAAGGTTTTATGTTAGGGTTTCATGTAACCTAGTTCAATATGGTTAAGGTTTGATGTTAGGGTTAATGTTACAGTTTATGTTTATTTATGTTTCAATTTCACGTCTAGGGTTAATTTGTTAGAGTTTCATGTGTTAGGGTTCAATATGGTTTTAAGGTTTCATGTTAGGGTTTAATATTGTTAGGGTTTCATGTTAGGGTTGATGTTAGAGTTTATGTCAATTTATGTTTCGGTTTCATGTTAGGACCTTAATTTGTTATCTAGTTTCATGTTAGGCTTTCATATAGTTAGGGTTTCATGTTAGGGTTTCATATCCACTTAAGGTTTCATGTTAGGGTTCAATATGGTTAAGGTTTTATGTTAGGAAATTTCATTTTAGGACCTTAATTTGTTAGAGTTTCATGTTACGGTTTCATATGGTTAGGGTTTCATGTTAGGGTTTCATATCTAGTTAAGGTTTCATGTTAGGGTTCAATATGGTTAAGGTTTTATGTTAGGGTTTCATGTAACCTGGTTCAATATGGTTAAGGTTTCATGTTAGGGTTAATGTTACAATTTATGTTGATTTATGTTTTAGTTTCATGTCTAGGGTTAATTTGTCAGAGTTTTGTGTTAGGGTTCAATATGGTTTTAAGGTTTCATGTTAGGGTTCAATATGGTTACGGTTTCATGTTAGGGTTCAATATGGTTAAGGGTCCCATTAGATCTTAAGGGTCCTAGGTATAGATTAAAGAGTTATAATAGGTCATCCTCCTGTGTTTTAAAGGGTCATACTTGGGTTCTTAAAAAAGTTTAAATGTCAATGTAGGGGTCCTAAAGGGTCCTAAGGTACATGTACTACTTGGGTCCTCTAAGTGTCTTAAAGTGTACTAGAACATGTAATAAGGCACGTAATATTTTAACATCTAGAGAGAGAGAGAGAGAGTCCTAATAAATTTAATAACTTTAAAAGCAATTTAAAAACAAATATTTTTAATTTCTAACATTTTGTACTATGGTTTTGCATCATTTTCTAACATGTACTAAGTTACAATTTTTTATAACATTGCTAACATTCTAATTACGGTTTTCTAATGTTTTCTAATATTTTCTAATTATAACTAAGTTATAATTTTCTCCAATGTTTTATAATATTTTATAATGTTTACTAAGTTACAATTTTCTAATATTTTCTAATGTATACTAAACTTTACAATTTTCTAATATATAGTAAGTTATGCAATTTTCTAATATTTTCTAATGTATACTAAGTTATAATTTTCTAATATTTTCTAATGTATACTAATTTACAAATTTCTAACATTTGCAAACATAAATATACTACTATTTTTTAATGTTTTCTAATATTTTCTAACATTTTCTAACATTCTACTATGATTTTCTAACATACTACTATAATTTTCTAACATATTCTAAAATTCAACTATCATTTTCTAACATTTCTACAAACTAAATATTATTCAAAACAAATAATTAACTGAAATAAATATAAAACATACAATTTACAATAAAAAATGAGAAAATTCTGTGTAAATCACAAGAGGTCGAAGAAGCTCGGGAGGTGCTGACATCGTACTGGTAGTCACTGGTTCACTCTAAGCCCCGGGTCCACAAAATCTCAAACAATGAATACTAAAAATGAAATGGGTAGTCAAAAATTTATACAAATTCCAGTGAAAAATGGCTTCATGCGAAGTAGGGCTTCACGTGAAGTACCCTGCATGGGGTACTTCACACTAAGTGTAGGCTTCGCGTGAAGTACCCCACGTAGGGTACTTCGCGTGAAGCCTATTAACCACTTCGCGCGAAGCCACCAAAACTAATTTTTTTTTAAAGTTTGAAATCCTTCATCCCAAAAAGTGGGACACACTATTGTGATTTCACCCCAATGTTAAGACAATAGAGTCTTATGTTGTTTCCTAGGGTGGATTGGGGGGGGGGGGGGGGGTTAAGATTTGTGATTTGACTAAAAGAGTGAGTCGTTGATGTGCCCTTTAGTACCCTTGGGTTGTTCTGTGCCTAATTGTCATTGGGAGTTGTGTCTACAAGTAACTAGGAGTCCTAATTAGGTAAGGACCTATGGTAGTAAGATTTCATGACTTGGTGTGATTCAATGGTTGGAAGACCTCAAAATGGATTTGGGAAAAATGAGTATGCCTAAGGTGATGTGTATTAGTGGTTTTATGGGATTTGGGAGTAGGAGTGATTCTTTGGAGTATTGAAGAAACTTAAGGATCTAGTAGCCTGGTGAGGTCTTGGGTGTTCATTACCTATTTAATATGTGAGTTGGGAGGAAGATCTCCCTAATAGGTTGAGATTGGTGGATGCTCAACAAGCTCAAACCTCCATACAATAAATGCATCTGAAATAGTGAAAAAATAAAAACTTGGACTGTGACTATGATAGTGATTGTGATTTCAGTAGTGATCCATGCCCAAGAGTGAATTTCAACTTTCCTTTTCAATATTTTCCCCTTTTTTCAACTTTTTACAAAAAAACATTGCTTGACAGTTTTTCCTACATTTTAGTGACTTTTACATCTTGATGCCTAAAGGCTTACAAATTGGGGGAATGATAAAAATGGTTAAACATGACCTTAGAAACTATTATTATGCTAAATCTAATCATAATTCATCAAAAATCCATAATTGCCTATTTGAGGCTAATCATGACATACACAATGAACAATTTTGATCACATTTCAATTACAAATAACTAAGTTTTGATACACAAAGATATGCACACAATGAACAAATTGGATTGAATATAAACTTTTATATATATCAAAATGAACAGTAATCGTGTACATATACAAAAATAGCATCAATGTCAAGTCAATAATAGAGTTACAAAAATGTGGCATGTGCCATGTCAAGGTTGACATATACAATATAAATGTCAAATATATACATAAATTGGTCCTTCACTAACCACAACTAGAACTATATGTCTCTATTGATATCTATGACTGTGGTGGATCATCAAAATTGAGCCTCTTTGAAGTAGTACGTGGCTCTGTATGTGGCTGCACAAGGACAATTGAAATGTTGAATAAAATTTACTTTCTTAATATAACATCAAAATAACTAAATACTGGATTGTAATTTTTTTGCATTTTAAATGTTGATTACCTCATCTCTTTCTTCTACACTTGGAAAAGGCTGAGGATCTGTGGGAATTCCTGAAAGGGGCTATAATAGGTAAAACAACATTAATACAATTTAATAACATATATGTCAAAAAACACTAAATAAATTAAAATGCATGGAGTAATAAACAAGTGCATACCAGAGCCTTAGATGGATCTCCTATGCTAGAAGGAGGAAAAGTCAATGATGAATCAATTACGATAATTTACTATATGGTAAGTGATAAAAGATATTATAGTCATACAGGAAGGAAGTAGGGCTCTCAAACAAACCAGAAAGAAATATGAAAGGAGTTAACAAGAGAGTTTCAACTTTGTTGTGCACTTAGTAAAAAGGAGTTAAGAAGACACACATACCTCTTCTCTCTATTGTGTTGGAACCCATATTTGATGAGTAGGACTTCTAACAAAATGGAATGGTAGAGCATCAGTTGGAAGATTCGAAGGGGGCTATAATAGGTTAAAGATAATTAATAAGAGATATTAGTCCAAAGTTGTTGAAAAACTCTAAAAAACTAAAAATTAGTGTACTTATATCTAAACATATATGTTTAACATATGTAGAAAAATGCACACCGGAGCCTCATATAGTTTTTCTATACTCTTAGGAGGCATCGTCAAATCTGAGGCAACTATTACCATTTCATGTTTGAAAAATGATAACATATGTTATAACTTCATAGAAGGATTTAGAGATTTCTAACAAGAAAGAATGAAGTCCAAAGTGAATATGAAGATTTGTTACCTCTTCCCTATCCTAAACCTCATCGACTTTAGGTGCATTTATAATTCCATAAACTCAATTTGTTTCTGTATATACAAGAAATAATTTAGGTGCATTTATCAATATATGCACATACAAGTTTAATCATAATACATTTAAACAAATGAATTTAAATTGTACTAAATTACCTTTTTTTGTTTGGGTGTCCGAGAGGATTTATTTTTCTTTGTCAAGGTGCTCGGGGATGCCTTTCTCACACGAGCTATCCTTGAGGGAGGTGGGGTAGACTAGCAGAAACAAAATTAACATAAGGGAAAAGAACATGTATAATATTAAATCAAAGTAAAATATATCTAAATCTAAATGGTACATGTGTATATAGAAACTACACCTTCATGAAGATAGTTAGAAATCTATCAATTCTATGGAAAGACAATCTAAATTTAATCAAAGAATTGAAAAATTAACAATAAGAATTCCTTGGTTCTCTAACTAAGCATGCTAATGAAGCTCCCAGCCTTAATCTCCATTAGTGATAGTCCTAGAATGAGAAATGATGTTTTATATGTCTAATCTAGCTCTCAAATTCTCAAATCATCATACAATTCATTCAAATTTTCTCTCAAATTGAACTATTATGCAAAAACATTCTATCATCTTAAATTTATTTCTCTATAGTGCAGATGCAATTTCTCATGAATGTCTAGAATTCTTAATGCTCTCAAAATGCTTGGTATTTATAGAATTTCCCAAGGGTAGGGGGTAGAGTTAAGTTGATCATGATTCAAGCTTGGTTGAGTTGAAGGATTTCAAATGGTTTCAAGTGGAGAGACCATTTAAATGTTGGTCTCAAAGGTTGGGACAAAGAGATAAATTGAGTGGTGAGGATGTTAAATGATCAAATGAGTGATCAAGATTTTAAATTTTGGAGTGATCCATGTGCTTTCAATTCTTGATTCTCATTAGCTTTTGAAATTCTTGTCTCCTTTGTTGAAAGAAAATCAGATTTTATTAATTCAATTAATTAATTAAATTAGCCATGCAAGGGAATGTTGACCTTATGGAAAGACATGTTGTGAATTAGTGCCAAAATACTTAATTATTTATATGATTACAGTGTTGACCAAGCCAACAACTTGAAGTGTTACCCAAGCTAAGAAGTTGCAGTATTGACCGAGTAGTTAGTTTAGAATAGTATCACCCGAGTCACCAGTGTTTCCCAAGTTACCATATCTGAGTGATCAATGTGACCTTAGCACCCAGTGTTAACTGAGTGCTAGAGTTTCCAATTCACTATGTCACCCGAGTGTCAGTATATCACCTCAATGGATTACTGGAACCGAGTATCAACATTTGGCTGACTTAGTTCATATTGTTTGATGCTATTAAATAAGATAGTATCTGACTTGTAGAGGTAATGGATTTGGATAAGATATATATGTAAGATACTTTGTTTATCCAAAATGACAGAATGTAAGAAGTAAAGAGTATGGATATATGAATGCAAATATGAAGTGGCAGATTGATTAGAAGGCTACAACAATATACAAGAACAAAAAAGACTCATCTATCACATTCAGGTGATCAATATTATATCAAAGGATCTTATTCAACAAATAAGAGTTGCATAGAAGATCATTCACTGGTTCATCCTAACAGGTGTATCAGCAAAATCCTTTATCAGGTTGGAATTAATAGTCCTTATCAAACCTCCTAATGGAGTGCATACTTAATTGTATTATATAAATCCTTTCACAAGGTGGACCTAACAATCCTTATTACTCCTAACAAGGCAGACCATCAGAAGTGGTCAATTGTAAGCATTAGCCAACCAAATTTATTACTGCAGTACTAAATCTTGTGGGTACCATCCCCACCCCAGTTTTACTTTCTATTTGGAAGGTTCCTGGGTAACCAAATATTGTGTCAAGTGTTATGAATGATTATTAATTTTTTGTTCCATGCATGCAAGCAGATTAGAAAATCTAATAAAGGACAAAAGTGAAAAAGGTTTATTGGTTCTTGATTCACCCCCCCTCTCAGGCACCTAGCCTATAATATATTTCCAACAATTGGTATCGGAGTGAAGGTTCTTTGTCATAAGTTTAACAACTTGAGCAAAGATTAGAGGCAATAGAAATATATAGACTGGAGAAAGCCATTGAAAATGAAATGATATATCTACATGTGGCCATGGATCAAATCAGAAAACTCAAGGAGCAACACTCTCATTCCCTGAAAAGAAGAAAATATTTAGCAATACAGATGAATGAAAAAAGTTACAGAGAAGAAAGAATTTTATGCAAGGAAAGAAGTTCTGAAGAAGCTAATGTATCCATTGAAGACCTACTTGCAAAGAATCTCAATTTACATGAAGAAGTTAGAAAGTTGAAGAGAGAACAAGAAATTCATTCAGTTAGAATATGTGAAGTCATGGAACAAAAGAACCAAGCAAAAAATGACAGAGAAATGGAACAAGAAGATAAAATATTTTTAAGTACAATATTAGAGAAAAAATAAAATGAAATCCATCATTTGTCACTTCAGCATGTAGATATGATAAATCAACTCAATAGTTCAAATCAAGAAGTTATCAATCTGAGGACAGAAAATGAAAGACTACAAAATGATCTCAATAATGGAAAACAAACCAATGAGAGTATGATGAATTCACAATTAAGCATGGATCAGTTGATAGAGAAAAATAAATTCAAACATCATGGATAGACTAGATTAGGTTATACTAAGCAAGGTGAATCCTCACAACAAGGAGCTCACAAGAACAAGAAACCTACTTGTAATCATTGTGGTAAGTTAGGGCATACATCAAATAAGTGTTGGAGAAATGGAAAGTTAAAGTTTAATGGAAAATGCTACAGGTGCAACAAACATGGACATAGGGCAAGTGAATGTACTAAGAAACCTAAGTTTGAAGGCAAATGTTTCAATTGTAACAAACAAGGTCAAGAAGGGATCTGAGATGTTAGTGAGGAATGTTGTTTTCTAACCGCCACAGTTTAAACTTCATCCAACAATTGTAGAGGAGACAGATCCAATGGGAAATCATTCCCAAATTACTCCTAAGGTAGTATTGATTCATGACATTCAAAGTTTCTGTCATTGCAACATTCAATAGATAGGCACATTGGAGCTGACAGATAAAGTGGCTTAAGTTTTTTCTGAGCCATGTTCATGACATGCATCTTTGGTTGGAGAAACTAGTGAAGATCACTAAGATGATGGTACACCAAGTGACTGGATACCTAATGCTTAACAAACCTAAAGCTACCCAAAACCCTACCTCGAGATGACCTAGCCAAGAAGACTCTTGCCAAGTGGGATGGAAGAGGTATGAAGTTGAATGGAGTCACTGACATGGAAGTGAAATCTGGAATTCATGTGGTTGCACACAAGATATAAATTTCAAGGTGACCAAACAGTGTACCATGTCAGGCTGTGTACTTGGAATTCAAAGTGGTCAAGAACAATCTATCATTTGACCTAGTCTAGTTACAACTCATCCAACTAAGCAAAAACATGGAGAGCATCTGGGCATCCAAGACCAATCCGTGTAACTTCAGTTCACTCTTGGTCTGCATATTCTTTTATGTTCAGAAGTTTTTCCCTTCAAAAGGCATAGTTGTATGGAAAAAGGAAAAACCTATAGACTATCAAATAAATGAAACTATAGTAGAATTGGGAGATAATTTTGAAAGCATCATGGATGCTTACTTTGAAAGTTTTAGAGAGAAAATGCAAAATAGATATAGAATTCCAAAACAATTGGTAGAGGACTATAAGGATGACATATGCTTCCTAGTTGATTGTGACAAAGTATACATTCAAATAGTCAAGCCTAGGGTTGCATTGGTGAAACCTCTTGCATATGACATTTTTTGGAAATGAGATAAGTAACTGAGAGGGGAGGGGTGAATCAGTTACTCCAAAACAAATCCCTTGTCCCATAGATGTCTTAAACAATATAACACTGTTACTCGGTTAATTAAGATATTCTTTTGTAACTCAGGTGTTAAAGCAATATTTATGATATCCAATGCAATTATACTTTAGTGATTAAGTGCTAAAACATAAAGCATAAAACAAATAACATATACATAGGTGACACCAAGATTTAACATGGAAACCCAATATGGTAAAAACCGCCAATGTAACTAGTTACTATTTTCACTCTTCTAAAGTGAGCCCTGTTAGGAGCCAACCCTGTTAAAGGTTACAAAACATACTGTTAGGTGTGACCCTGCTAGAGGATTTAAATCACCCTGTGAGGAGTGGCCTTGTTAGAGGTCTTCAACACTTCAACATAGAAATGCTACCTTGTGAGAGGATTTACAAAAAGGCTGTTAAGTCTACTCTGTCAAGAGATTTGAGATCATTGCTACAATTGTTAGAAAGTAACAATGGATTGACTTGTACGTGTAAGAAATTGTCTTTGCTAATTCAGATCTCTATTCTGATTATAACTGGATCCTTGTTGATCAAATATTCTATTGCAGCTCTGAGTGTTTTGTACTCAATCAGAATCCCATCTGATTTCACCTTAACTCTTTATATCACAGAATTCCACACTTCTTCTTATACACACTTTCACACACTTGCACACACTTTCACACATTCAATCTAGACTTGAGCTTTCCTATATAAGATAAGCCCTGTCAAGTCAGCTTGAATATACTTCTAAATAAGTAATAAATCATAATTCATTTGGCCTCATATAACCAATTAATTATAGAATGTAAACCACTGTTAGTCGGCTGACACTGAATAATACGGTTAACACTGAGTTTGATGCCCGACTATGACTAAAATTCCTGAGTGACTCGATCAACATTGAAAAACTCTTTCTATTCACCAAATGTGCTCTATCTGAATGTATAGATTTGGGTAACATCACTACATAAGTGTAAATACATGTGTAACATCAATGAAAATACACAATTGAATAATTGTCTTCAATAATCTCCCTCTTTGGCATTGATGGCAATACAACATGATATAATACAAAGAATTATAGAGCAACATAAAAATTTCTTTAATGTCTTTAGATTCATTCTGATTCTCATCCAAAAAAATTCCCTCTTTCATCAAACTCTGTATCTTGATAAGATTTCTCCCTTTGACATTAAACTCTTCCTCTTTTTATTATGATCATTAATGAACTCTCCCTTAAGTAATTTCTTCATTATTATAGCAAACTCTCCCTCTTTGACAACATATGCAAAAGACTCCATCTCCATAAATACTGAGTATCAATACCAATAGTTAATACTGAGTATCAATACCCGAGTGTACTAATTCACCTGTAATGGGCTCTAATGTACGTGCATCAACTGATAGATCTTCATTGTGGCTTAGGTTGATGCATAACTAAAGTGTATTTTAGTGAGCTTCAGTTAGGGGAAGCACCCCTAGCTTTCCTCTAAGATACAAAAATGCAACCTTAGGTAAATTTTTGGTGAATATGTCTGCAACTTGTTCTTTAGTACTCACATATTCTAACCTTACTTCTTTATTCTATACTAATTCCCTCAAGAAATGATACTTTATTGCTATATGCTTGGATTTGGTGTGCATCACTAGATTCTTTGAAATGTTAATGGTATTGGTGTTGTCACAGTAGATAATAATTGGTTCTTTCACTTCTTCCTTCATCCATGACAACAAATTCTTGAACCATATGATGTTTGAATAGTTCACTGCTGCAGCAAAATATTTTGCCTCTACTATAGACTAAGAGATACAATTCTATTTCTTTCTAGTGCAAGATACTAACCTCTTTCCAAGAAATAAAGCTCCACCACTGGTACTTTTCCTGACATCAACACTTCCAGCCCAATCAGCATCAGGGAATGTCTTCAAATCAAAGTTCCCACCTTTCTTATACCATAAATTATAGTCTTTAGTACACTTCAGATATCTCAAAATTATTTTAATTCCAATCAGGTGATTGTCTCTGGGATTAGCTGAAAATCTTGCAACAATACCAACTGCTAATGCAATATCAGGTCTGGCGTGAACAACATATTTCAATTTTCCAATCATGGATCTGTAGTTGGTCTGATCTACCTCCTTTGAATCATCATCCTTAGATAATTTTTGTCCAGTACACATGGGTGTTCCAACAGGTTTGGAATCTTCCATTCCAAATTTCTTGAGTATCTCCTTGATATATTTTGATTCAGTACTGTAGATACCATCCTTCATTTGATGAACTTGTAATCCAACAAAGAATTGTATCTCACCAAACATAGACATCTCAAATTATTTACTCATATCTACAGAGAATGCTCTGCATAAGTCATCATATCCAGTGAATAATATAACATCAACAAATATCTCTGCTAACAATATTTTGTTCTATGGTCCTTCTTTGATGTATAGGATACTGTTATCATTGGTTCTTTGAAATCCAATATTTACTAGGTAACCATGTAGTCTTTCATACTAGGCTCTGGGCACTTGCTTCAGTCCATACAATGCTTTGTGAATCTTGCAAACCATATTCCTTCTACTAGGATCAATGAATCCTTCAGGTTGTTCAATGTAGACTTCTTCTTCTAGGATTCCACTCAGAAATGAAGATTTCACATACATTTGATATGCTTTGTATCCTTTATGTGCAACATATTCCAAAAGAGTTTTGACTCCTTCAAGTCTTGCAATAGGAGAAAAAATTTCTCCATAATCAATACCCTCTTCTTGAGCATATCCTTTACAAACTAGTCCGGCCTTGTTTCTAGAAAATTCACCCTTTTCATTCATCTTATTTCTAAAAACCCACTTGGTTCCAATCACATTCTTGTCCTTTGGCCTAGGCACAAGAGTCCAAGTTTTGTTCTTCTCAATCTTCTTAATTTCTTCATTCATTGCCTCTATCCAACTTTCATCATTCAATGCATCTTTAACTGTTCTAGGTTGAAATTCACTTAGTAAACATGTACCTTTGATTTTGTTCCTTGTCATTACACCTTCTGTCTGATCTCCAATTATTTTCTCAGGTGCATGATGCCTTCTACCATATCTAGAAAGTACTAGATCCTCCAGTCTTGATTCTGGACTTGATCCACTATGTCTATCATTATCAAACATTCTTTCTTGTTCTTCTGTCTGATGCTCAGGTTCCACTATCTATGACTCAGGTCCCTCTATCTATGATTTAGGTTCCTCTATCTAAGACTCAGTCTCTTCTACCAATAGCTTGGGTTGCACAGTTTGCAACTCAGGTTATATAGTTTGTGTTAGTATATTCAGTGGTTGACAATTCTGTTGTCGAATCACCATTTCTCGAGTCATAGGCATAGTATCAGGTTCATGATATAGAAATTTCCAGGTTCTTTACTGCTCTGCTCTTCATATATTTTTTCAAACTCATCAATCTTGACATGTACACTTTCTATGACTTTATGAGTAATAAGATTCAGAAATTTGTATACTTTTGTTTTACATGAGTAGTCTAGGAATATTCCTTCTTCACTTTTTGCATCTAATTTTCCATTTCTTGCTTCCTTCAAGATGTAACATTTACTTCCAAATACTTTGAAATAATGAAAATTAGGTTTATAGCCATACCATAATTCAAAAAGTGTTTGGTTACAACCTTTCTTTAGTTGAACTCAGTTCAAGGTGAACTCTGTAGTGCTGATGGCCTCCTACCAGTAGTTGGCAGCAACATTCTTTTCAATCATTAGGGTTCTAGAGCAATCCATAATGAATCTGTTTCTTCTTTCTGCTATTCCATTTTTTTGTGGTGTACCAACAGATACATGTCTTTTGATTCCTCTTTCATTACATAATTCATTGAACTCATTAGAAATGAATTCTCCTCCTCTGTCAGATCTTAGACATTTTAGTTTCTTTCCTGTTTCCTTTTCAACTCTTACAAGATACCATTTGACTTTCTGAAAAGCTTATGATTTTTCTTTGAGAAACATGACAGTCATCATTCTGGAATGATCATCAAAAAACATAATAAAATATTTTTCTCCAATATATCTTGTTGTTCCAATTGGTCCACAAAGTTTAGCATGTACCAATTCCAAGATTTCATCAATATTGTAATTCTTGCTTTTGAAACTTGTCTTGCTCATCTTCCCAATTTGACATTGTTTGCATGTTTCTAACTCGGGTTTCTTCAAAATAGGAATACCTCTAACTCTCTTATTTTTGCTTATGTTTACCAGATTATCAAAATTTACATGACACGGCCTTTCATGCCATATCCAACTTTCTTCTACTTGTTCAATGAAGCATGAACCTTCAGTGAGATTAACATAGAATAGATTACCTTCTGTTTGCCTGCCAGTTCAAACTAGGTTCTCTTTACCATCCAGGAGCCTGGCCTTACCATTTGTGAATTCTACCTTGAAGTTAATGTTGTTCAACTATGCTATACTAAGAAGATTTCTCCTTATTCCTTCAACCCAATAAGAATTATCACATTTGATTCCTTCTGTCAGAGTAATGCAACCTTTTCCTTTCACATAGCATGGTTCATCATTCCCAAAACTGACACTTCCACCATCATAGTGCTCAAGATGTTCAAATTTTGTCTTATCACCAATCATGTGATGAGAACAACCACTATCAATTATGCATGTGTCATTTGTACTGATATGTGAGATAAGTGATGTCTTTTCATCTTCTTCATCTGACTCATCCTTAATAGAAATATAAACCATTTCATCTTCTTCTTCATCACTATCAGAATCCCTATAAATATAACAAGACTTCTTACCTTTTTCCTTGTAGCTCTTGTAGTTCTTGAAATATTTCTTACCTTTGTACTTTTTGAAATTTTTCTCATCTTTGTCTTCTTTGTTTGGATACTTGGTAGCAATGTGACCAGCCTCATTGCATGAGAAACAAATCAATCCCATTTTACCTTTGTATTTACCTTTGGCAGCTCTCCTTGCAAGTAATGCTTCAATGATATCTAGATCTTCATCATCACTATCACTTTCAATCTACTTCCATTTTGAGTATCTTTCCTTCTTACCAAGGTTTAATTTAGCTTTGAATGCAGAGTCAAGATTGCTAGAGCTAGGAGAATAATTGTCAAAGTTGTCCAGCTCAAAAGTTGTAAGCCTTCCAACTAATGTATCTAGAGTTATATCCTTATTGCACCTCATCTCTTGAATAGCTGAAACTCTAATAGCATAGATAGGAATTAGAGTTATTAATACCTTTTTGACCACTGTTGTATATTCAATTATTCCTCCTGCAGCTCTGATGGCACTCACAATCTTCTTGATTCTTTCACTGTATCTTGTAATATCTTCTCCTTCTTTCATTTTCATCTGGTCAAATTATCCTCTGAGACTTTCTACTTTGGCTCGCTTTACATTTTCATCTCCTCCATGAATGTCCTATAATTTCCTCCAGATATCATAGGCTATGGGGTAGTCCTTGACTTCATCAAATTCTGAGTAGGTGAGTGAAGAAGCTATATCAATCATCATTATGTTATGAAGCTTATGTTCCATCATCTGTTCCACAGGCATAGTCCCTGTTGGTTCCACATATTTTCTATCCAAAAATTACAAACCAACATCTCCAATAGTATATAGATGTAGTTTTATCAGCTCTTGCCATGCAAGGAAGTTGTCTTTGTTTAGCTTTGGGATCTCCCTTCTATAAGACATCTCTAATCTTTAGCTTAGGCCTTGAAACACCTTTTGAAAGCACTTGCAGCTCTGATACCAATTGTTGGAAATGAGATAAGTAACTAAGAGGGGAGGGGTGAATTAGTTACTCCAAAACAAATCCCTTGTCCCTTAGATGTCTTAAATAATATAACACTGTTACTCAGTTAATTAAGATATTCTTCTCTAACTTGGGTGTTAAAGCAATATTTATGATATCCAATGCAATTATACTTTAGTGATTAAGTGCTGAAACATAAATCATGAAACAAATAACATATACATAGGTGACACCAAGATTTAACATGGAAAACCAATATGGGAAAAACCACCAATGTAACTAGTTACTATTTTTCACTCTTCTGAAGTGAGCCCTGTTAGGAGCCAACCTTGTTAAAGGTTACAAAACACATTGTTAGGTGTGACCCTGTTAGAGGATTTAAATCACCCTGTGAGGAGTGGCCTTGTTAGAGGTCTTCAACACTTCAACATAGAAATGCTACCTTGTGAGACAAAATTACTGTTAAGTCTACTCTGTTAAGAGATTTGAGATCACTGCTACAATTATTATAAAGTAACAATGAATTGACCTGTATGTGTAAGCAACTGTCTTTGCTGATTCATATCTCTATTCTGATTATAACTGGATCCTTGCTGATCAAATATTCTATTGCAGCATTGAGTGTTCTGTACTTAATCAGAATCCCATTTGATTTTCCCTTCACTCTTTATATCACAGAATTCCACACTTCTACTTATACACACTTGCACACATTCAATCCAGACTTAACCTTTCAGATATATGATAAGCCCCGTCAAGTCGGCTTGAATATACTTATAAATAAGTAATAAATCATAATTTAGTTGGCCTCATATAACCAATTAATTATAGAATGTAAACTAGTGTTAGTCGGCTAACACTGAATAATCAACTTGGTTAACATTGGGTTTCTTTGATGCCCGACCATGACTGAAAAGCCCGAGTGACTCAGTCAACACTGAAAAAATCTTTCTATTCACCAACTGTGCTCAGTCTAAATGTAGAAATTTGTGTAACATCACTACATAAGTGTAAATACATGTGTAACATCAATTACAATACGCAATTGAATAATTGTCTTCAACAAAGGTTAACATTGATGAGACAAGAGACATTATTGAAGCTCTTGTAAATGAACCTATTGATCCTAAAGCACCATATTTTGGTACTTATGAAGAAACTAAGGGAATAATATCGTTGGAGATTGAGATTCCAAAAATATTGAAGAGAGGAAGGAAGAGAATTTAAAAGTTTGAAAAGAAATATGGCAAGCCATCAGACTCTCCTCCCTGGATCACTGAAAGCAAAGGAGATGACATAAAGATAGAAGAAGATGAACCTAAGAAGGAAGATTATGAGGAAGAGGTAGAAGAAGAGCCTCCTAAGAAGAAGAGGCTAGCCCCCACACCACAAATCTCTACCCTTATCTTTACTACAAGAAAACCCAAAAGATCTATAATAAAGCTGATATTGCCTAAAGAAGAAGAAGAAGAAGATACAGTTACATTCAAGAAGCCACCACCTACATTTGACAAGAAGATTGAAGAATTGAAAGGAGGTAGTTGTATGGGATCTCTAAAATCATTGAAGTATGATTGTAGAACCAAGGATGAGAATAAGATTATTGAGGATGCATTAGTAGAGAAGATGGAAAGATGGTAGTACGATCCATCTGTATTGAAAATCCATATGACTGAAGACCTTCTCAAGGCAATCACCATTCATTGGCACAATGAAGTTCATATTAAAAAGGACATCAGAAAGAAAACCATGAAACAAGTCATGCCTACTATGACTGATAAAGAGGTAAAATATGCTATGACTAAGTATGAGAGTAATCACACTCCAAGGTTTAGGACTTTTCAGATGTTGAGAAAGAAAATAGAGGATATTGTGTAGTCCAAAAAAAGGTGTGGAAGTCAATTTTTATTGACAAGGGAGATGATAAGACATAGGAAAAAAGTACAAACCTTCATGTACAAGTTAAAGCTGAAGAGTTACCTAAGGTTTAGGTGATTGAAGAATCTAATGTTGAACAGACAGCAGTAGAAGTGATGGCATCCCTTCCCTAATCACCTATTCAGAGTATCTTATCTCCGAGCAAGGAAAAGACTATAGAGTCTACATTAGAACTAGTAGGAACTGAGCATCAGGCTCTACCTACTACTAGGAAAGGCCAAATTGAGTCACAGAAGGACACTGTGAATGTTTCTATAGTTAGCATTGATTCTGTAGTTGGTGCATTAAAATTTAATGAATTACTCCAACTGAACACTGAGGACAAGGATGAGGTTGGAAAAGGTAAGGAAATCATTCCTTCACCTAATCCCAAGGTTAAGGGTAAAGAAAAGCAAACAATAATTGTTGATGTTGACCTTGAGGAAGATATTGTGATTCCAAATTGAGATCTTTCTAACTTGATAGACGAGAAGATGGAAATCCTTGGGAATCTATGGAAGAAAAGAGCAAAACAATAGAAGCTCTCAGAAGAGAAGAAAAGAAATAGAGTTCTATAGGACATCAAAGTTATTTTCCTAGATTCACTAGAGATTCAAGTAAATGAAGAAGACTCTATAATGGACCAGCATGTTGAGATAGTCCACAAGTTTAATCATGATCTTAGTGGACATGAGAAATTACTGTAGAAGGCAGAAAGAAAATTTGAGAATAAGGTTCTAGAGAATTTTGGAGGAAAGATTGCAATAGATCAAGTAAAGATAACAACTATCATTAGATCTCTAGAAATCACTGTCAATAATGTTGTGGCATTACTTGTAAATTTGAGTGACACTTCTAAATTTACAATGGAAATAAAGGACAATATGACAAAGATTGACAATGATTTGAAGGAAAGTGCAGACTAGTTAGCACTTAACCCTAGTTCAAGTTCAACACATTTTGTAAAGATCAAGTATCTGACTGATCTACAGGCAGATCTACTAAGGGAAGAAGCAAGAACAAGGAAATCCCTATCAGCTATACAGAGCAAACTCCTTCCTCATATGGATGTCATGCAAACACATATTTTTCATGCAAAGACACTCATCTATGATAACAACTTTTCAGTTGTAGAGTTTATGATGGAGTTGTCTATAGAAATTCAGATTGAGTTGCACATCCTGAAAGTGTTTGCAAGACAATTGGGACAAGACTTTGTCTCAAATTTTGAAGGTACATAGTAATTTCCTTTCATCTTTTGGTATTACCTTGTAGATATTCTTTTTGGCATTTGTGTCAAAAACAAGGGGGAAAGTTAGAAATTATATACAAAAGGGAAAGATAGAATTTGTATATATATGAGGAAATACATGTACAAAAAAAAGGAAGATATATATATAGTAGAGTTACAAAAATAGTTTTTGAAAATAAAAAACATAGTCATTTGTAACCGAGTTGCAAAGCAGTAGTCAAAACTGAGCAAGTACCCAAGCACATGGTAAGGGGGAGTTTTGACTTATCAGTTTGATCAGAGTTTTTGGTATGATAAGTGTTTTTGTCACTAATGCCAAAGGGGGAGATTGTTGACCTTATGGAAAGACATGTTGTCAATTAGTGCCAAAAAAATTATTCATTTATATGATTATAGTGTTGACCGAGCCATCATCTTGAAGTGCTACTGTTGTGGGTCCACAACACACACCCAATTTTAGGTCCTCTGACCATGGGGACCCCCCCTTTTCTTTTTGTTTCCTTTTTCCCTTCCGTCATGTCCACCCGTTGCAGAGATCCAATTATCCATCGAAAAAAAATTACTAAAACCAAGAAAGATCAGGAAGAACCCTTTTTCGGCCTTTTGGCCCTTTCAGAATTTCAGAGGACCTAAGTCCTCCAAAATACTGGAATGGCCGAAAGGCCAAAAACCCAATCTTTCAGTGATTTTGAAGTCTAAAATCACTGAAAGGCCGAAAGGTTCTTAGTCCTCATCTGGGTTTTCGGTGATTCGGTCTCTGAAACCCCAAACCCGCTGATGTTAGCCCACCGATTATAAAAGGGGTAGCCTCCTTTGTTTCATCACTTTGCATTTTTTTGTTTTGTGCTCTTGCTCGCATTCCATCTGCTCCTCCTCACCATTTTCCTTCGTGTCATCACTTGGTTTCCCTCCCTTTTCTTGGTTGATCGAGGTAGGTTTCCTCTGCTCTTCTTCATTTAGTGCTTTCAGTTTGCCTTAGGTTTAGGGTCTTTTCGGTGTCCCTAGTGCCTGTCTAGCCTAGGGAACTTTGTTTTGGCACCCTTTGGGGCTTCTTTGTCATCATGCATCAACAAGGATGTCCCTCCCTATCGGCCCTTTGGTTTTCGGCCTCTGAAAGGCCGAAAACTAGATCTCATCCTCGCCAAGTTCCATTTCAGATGTTTCGGCCTTTCGGATGTCTGAAAGGTATGAAAGTCTGAAAAGCCAAACAAACAAAACCTCTAATCAGTCCATCCAGGCTCCTCACCATGCCTGGATGATTCAGCATTCTTGAGCAAACCTCTCCTAGTTCGGTGTCTAAAACTCTGAAACCTCCAATGGCCTTGGTTATACCATTTTGGCCTGTTCGCACTTTCGGACGTTTCGGTCTTCGATTTAGTTTTCGGTGTCCAAAATCCCTGAAAGGTTTGAAAGTGTGAAAATCTTGCGCTTTAGCTATTTATTCATCTTTCTTTACTTGCTTTCATAATTTAAATTGTTCTTCTGTTCAATAAGCTACTGATGTTTGTCTTTTCTTGCAGGAATGAATGAACCAAAGATAGTATCCCCAATGAAATTTCAATACAAGGGGAATCACCCCAGCTCAAAGGTGGGGAACAAACATAGAAAGATATTTGATACCAACATTAGGAACATAGATTGAAATGAATTCCTGACCCAGTGCTCCCAACCAAAAAAAAAATTCAAGGACTGTACATCATTAGTCCTATCCGGGCTAGTAAATGCAGTCGCACACCTCGTGGTTGTTATATCTTTAGAATTGATCATCACCTTAGCTCACCACTATGATTCACACAAAAGGGTGGTGGTAAACTTGAAAGATCAGGTTGTATTGGACATCAGGCCAAATGTCATTGAAGACGTCTTTCACCTCCACAAAGGCATAGATAAGTTCTATGATTTCTACATTGAAAAGGGGAACAAATGGTTTCGTAATAGGGAGAAAACAGTAAACAAGATGATGAATAAGGAATACCTAAAGAAACCAGTTCCCAAGAACATACTAGACAAGATAGACCTTCGGAGGGGTTACATGAGAGATGATATCCAAGTAGCTATGACAATGATAAGCCAGGTGTATGGGTTACCATAGTCTGCCCAACTTGGGCACTGGATGATCCTGCTAATAGAGAGGATCAGAGAATGAAATGCAAGATTTAAATGGGGCACTATTATTAGTGACAACCTGGATGAGCAGTTGACAACAGTGAAGCATAACCCAAAGTTCTACATGAGAACCTACATAATGTATCTACTAGCTGCATGGGCAGATTATCCTGACCTCACCAAGAGGGGAATTCTGAATGATCCAAATGCATGGCCCCATCTTGTATACCCACATTTGGTAAAGGGAGAAAACATGTTAGAGGATTCCCTTGATTACCGAATAGTCAATGACGTATTCATTTTTGTAGTCATCAGATCTATTGAGGGTGAGTTTGCCAAAATAATGTCAGAAGAAGTTGTTGCTAAGGTGAGGGCCATTGGGGCCTATTTCATCCAGTTCAGGACATTCACATACATTCGGATAGCTGGGTCAACCATACAAACAAAGAAGCTACCCAGGTATCCATCTGACTGGATAATCATATTGGAGATGGCTAGGCAGCTTGTAGATGCATACGATCACATCAAACATAAGAAGAAACACTATTGTGACTTTCCCATCTTTTTGGGACCCTATACACTATAGGACATGAAGGTTTGCAAATCCCTTGCTTTTGAATGGGATTATTTCCCCTTGCCAGTTTACAAGATAGTATGAGCTCATTTTGACCCCATAGGTACTTATAGCCATATCATCGACAGATTCTACATACATGAGCCACATCTGGAAGATCATTGGATAAACTGTATAGATGACCATGAGGTCAGAATCTGAGATTACTGTAGAATGAGCCTAGCTCTGGCCAAAGAGGTGTTGAAGGTTCCTATTTCCCCAAAGATATGGGAATGTGATTTAGAGGATGTCTTAGAAGACATTTACACACAAGATAAGGTGTATGATCAGCTAATCATAAATGCTGAGGTAGACAAAAATGAAAATGATGACATTGACTTTAGGGCAAGGCACGTGATAAAAACCACCATATCTTGGATCAAGAAACCACACCAGATGAGTCTGATCCTGGTGAAAACATTAATGGAGCCCACCAAGAAAGTAGAGAAACAATGAGGGGAGAAGTCAACAGCTCCTAAATACAAGAAGGCTCCCCCTCAGAAGCCAAGAACGGTGTATGGTCATGAATGACCAGTTGAATATGGATCCAATCCTGGGCCTAAGAAAACCAGAATGACGAGCTAGATTGACCCACTAGCAGGATTGTCACAACCCCAATCAAGAGAAGTCCTATCCACCTCTGGCCAATCTTCCCCCACCGCTGAGAAGAAAACCTATAAGAGGAAGAAGAGTTCTGAGTCTCTGTAGTTGGAAACTGTATAGGAAGAGCCTGAGGAAGAGGATGCAAGTGAGCCCCTAGTCTAAAAGACCAAGTTATAGAAGAGGAGAGAAAAGGAGACTACTAAGAAACATAGAGAGGATCCCAAAGAACAAGATGATCCTATGGATCCATTAGGGCTGGATGAGTTTATGCTCTCTAATTTTGAGGGACTTGAAGGATTTTTAGACCAAGGCCAAGACACATACGCTGGGGCACCACCACTCATACAACCTCAAGTTGCCCTCACTCCACCACTCATACAACCTCAGGTAGCCCTTACTCCTCCATCGGTCCAGTTCACCAATCTTATAGTGAATGTTCCTACTCCACCAGTAGGCCCCAATTCTTCTCCAGGGCCTAAAACCCAAGATAGTGGGGTAACTCAGGGTTTAATAATAGATAATGTAGCTGGAGGGAGCCATGTTTTCACTCCACCGCTCCACATACTTACTCCACCAACTTACCTACCAACTATAACACCTCCTCTTGTACCAACTCCACCTCCGTCTACTACCACCATCTCCTCATCTCCCACTACAGTCATGCCAGCATTTATTCCACCAACATCAATCCCTTCAACATGTTCCACTCAGGCAACCAAAGGAGTAGTGGGCACAAATGACACAACACCTTTTCATATCTCACTTGAGGCCATGACCAGTTTTAGGCAAGAAGTTGTAATTGATTCATCAGCCTACCAGGGCCCAGAGAAGGAAAAGGAAAAGGAGGTTAATGAGAAAGATAAGGAAGAGGAGGAAATCCAAAGGGATACAGAAGGGGATAGAATGGAAGAAGGAAAAGATGGACAAGAAAAAGGGGCAAATAAGGAATCAGAATAAGGGATGGCTCCGTGGCAATAAGGCTTGACCTCAATTCTCCATGTGGCACCATATGAGCCAGTAACTACCTCCGGTAAACCTACTTGGTTTACCAAGGAGATACAACCTCAGAAAATAACCTACACAAGTGAACTGGATGGAGAAGATACAAGTATAACTGCTGTGAAGCAAGCCTTCCACCATGCAAATGTGAGTGTGCTTGCTAAAACTATGTCATATGTGACCCAAGACCCTAAGGGTCGGTGGAAAACACAAATAGCTATCCCACCCTCGAGCACCTCTCAAACCATGGGTTCATCAGGAGAATACACATTCAAAGAGGCAGACTTGGGGGAACCAACCAGAGAAGGAAGCAAGACATTAGCGGCCTTGGGACTCAAGCATGCTCTGGGTTTCATGAGTAAAGATGAAGAAACCATCAAGGCATTAACATACCATAATGAAGCATTGAAAGGGTTCATCTAAAAGATGGTGGGTCCCATTGACCCAAACTATTCAGAGGCTTCATTACAAGCCATGATTGATAAAAGGGCTACACCAGATTTGCCGATAGGATTAACCCCCTCTTTCATCGAGGCAAGTGCCGATTGGATCAATGACTTCAAACAGTTCAGAGAGAAGGAAATCCCATTAATATTTAGGCCATATAGGACTATCTTGGTTGAGGTTAATTCACTCATTGACTTGGTGGAAGATGACGGGGGGATGGATGTCGAGGAAGCTAAGTGGCAGGCAGCTCTCCAGGATTTGGAGGTAATTAGAAAGAAACACTTCCAGATTTTGGTCAAAGTTTATGAGGGCAAAGAACTGGATAAATTTGAGACTTGGACCAAGAAAATGGCCAAAATAATTAAGGCCTGCAAGAAGCACAAGGCCCTCATAAGTGAAAAGCAGGAGGAGGTAATAACATGGGTCAATGACATAGATACATTCTTCACCGAGGTCAGCCTTAATGTCTACCAAGATGAAAGCCAACAAGCTCTGTGTCCCTCCAAGGAAGTGGTCCAACAGTTCAGAGATTTTCTGGCCAGAGTCAATACCAAGGAGGCCTTGCAACAACTATTTTATATGAAAGAAGAGATACATAGAATGTTACAGAATGAAGAAGAGATCACTTTCTTCAATTCTGAATTAAATATCTTCAGAAAGAAGTGAGAATGAAGGGTCACCAAAGTAAAAAGGAAAGAGATCAATTATGAAGAAGTTCAGGAATCATGTAGAGGCTTTGGGAAGCTCACCCAGAAGTCTTCACTGGATAAAGTTCCAAGGTTCAAATACCAAATGGACCGGGCAAGATTTTCACACTTGGTTAAAATTCACCAAGACAGTATTTTTTGGCCTTTTGGCCTCCAATTTTTTGGCCTTTCGGCCCATACAATAAGAATTTTTTTGGCCTTTCGGCCTCTTTAGATGTTTTTGGCCTTTCGGCCCACAATAAGTCCAATGTTTTGGGGGCCTCTGAGTTCATAGATCTTGAGAGGCACTTGGGAAATTTCAAAGCATTAAAAGTTTTGGGGTAGAGGTCGGGGTTTGAAGAACTGGGTGTTTCCAGTAAGGTCACCTTTTTCAACACCGGTTTGACTCTAGATTAGATCAATGGACAAATTGAGTCCATTTTAGAGGAACTAAGGGTCTCCTATTAGTTCCCACCGTCAGAAATAGTCCAGGGGAAGAATCCAAGAAGCATCCACCAAGATCAAGAAGAAGACTCCTAGTTCACAGAAGGAATTCTCCTCCTTTCTCTCTCTCTTCTCTGGCAGATTTTTCCCTCTTTGCATGAGAAAATGGATTGTAAATGGGTTTAAGGATCCATGCAAGTTACATAGTATTAGTTAGTAGTAGTTTACCTTCAGCAAAGTTCTAGTTTTAGTTCTATTTCTCTAGTTTAGACTCTGTGATGCCCTAACTCTGAAAATCAGAGTTGTGGATCAAAACTCTATATATTGTAATCAGAAAACAATGTAAAGGGCCAACTTTTTAATACAATAAAGATCTACATTGGGTGCTTCATTTGTAGTTTGTTAGTTACTGCTATCTATGTGAATTTATTGAATGTATGCTTGCATTATTCTTTATTTTCAGAGAGTCCTTTGTGTTATTGTGTTTCGAATTCATGCTACTTTTAGTTGGAGTTTTCTGCTATGTACCTACCTTGCTGTGACGAATGTGTGGAAGAGATCATCTTTGGGCTTAATGATAAATCCATCTCGTGGGTGTGCACATCTTGGTGGCTTCACAATTTGATAGATTTTTAATATCTTGCATGAGTGAATACGTCTTCTCTCCAAACACTTGCATCCGTGGAGTAATGAATTGTGACTTGGTCTAATTTATGCTTCATGGGTTGTTCCAAATCTCTCCAGCATTTAATTCACAAGGAAGGGTTTACGGCGGTTTATGTCCTTAGGATTTCACTTTTCTCATAATTTGCTTCATTTCTCGTTACTCTTCTCTCATTAAAACACTGTCATTAATTCTAAAAATTACCATCTTGAAAACACAAAATTGCATTCTATTTACAAATGCCCATATTTGTTAAAATAGAAAATACCCCACAAAAAAAGAGAATTAACAATATTTTGCAGTTTGTTGTCTTGAACGTACTAGCAAAGGCCTCCTCGTGAACAATCACATTTATCTTCAACTGAATAACCAAGAAGGTTGTGACCCAACCTCGGAGAACCTTTGGAATAACTCTGTTATTATTTCAAGAGAGGAAATTGAATCTTGAGATCCTAGCAAGTTGGCTTGTGTTAAAACAACGCTCAATAGTTACCCAAGCTAAGAAGTTGTAGTGCTGATCGAGCAGTTAGTTTAGAACAGTATCACCTGAGTTACTAGTGTTGCCTGAGTCACTATCTCTAAGTGATCAATGTGACCTGAGCACCCAGTTTAACCGAGTGCCAGAGTTGCCAATTCACTATATCACCCAAGTGTCAATATATCACCCGAGTGGATTATTGGAGCTGAGTATTAGCATTGGTCCAACTTAGTTCATATTGTTTGATTCTATTCAATAAGATAGTAGCCGACTTGTAGAGGTAATTGATTTGGATAAGATATATATGTAAGATACTTTGTTTATCCAAAAAGACAGAATGTAAGAAGTAAAGAGTATGGATATATGAATGTAAATATAAAGTGGAAGATTGATTAGAAGGCTACAACAGTATACAAGAACAACAGAGACTCATCTATCACATTCAAGTGATTAGTATTATATCAAAGGATCTTATTCAACAAATCAGAGTTGCATAGCAGATCATTCACTGGTTCATCCTAACAGGTGTATCAACAAAATCCTTTAACAGGGTGGACTTAACAGTCCTTATCAAATCTCCTAACAGAGTGCATACTTAATTATATTGTATAAATCCTTTCACAAGGTGGACCTAACAGTCTGTATTTCTCCTAACATGGCATACCATCAGAAGTGGTCAATTGTAAGCCTTAACCAGCCAAATTTATTATTGCAGTACTAAATCTTGTGGGTACCATCCCCACCCCAGTTTTACTTTCTATTTGGAAGGTTTCTGGGTAACCAAATATTGTGTCAAGTGTTATGAATGATTATTATTTTTTTGTTCAATGCATGCAAGAAGATTAGACAATCTAATAAAGGATAAAAGTGAAAAAGGTTTATTGGTTCCTTATTCACCCCCCTCTCAGTCACCTAGCCTGTGATATATTTCCAACAGGGAATAGGATGAATTTGATTTTTGATTTAAACTATACAACTAATTGATTAAATCAATTACATAGTTTTAATTAATCCCTTTTAAGCTTATATTTAATTAATTGATATATTTATTAATTGATCCTTTCATTTTGATGTGATTTAGTCCCTTTTGATTTGATAACTTTCTATTTGATTTGATTAAGTACACCTGACCAAATTTAGGTGTCTACAAATGCCCCTCTTTGAATTTATGTGTGAAATGCATTGATTCAAAGAAAATTGATGTCCTGATTTGATTGAATGTTTTGATCGGTTTATAAAATGCCTGATGTGAAATCCCAATTTGATAACTTGATGCAAAACTTGATGCCAAACTTAATGTGAAACTTGATGTGAAAACTTGATATTTGATGAACTCCCTGATGAGAAATACTGATTTTAAAAACTGATGACAGACCACATAGAAATGCCCTACTGATAGCAAATGAAATTTTTAGTACCCCAGATTTAAATTTTGTTGCGAAACTGTGATAAAACAAAATCATGTTTTGACCATATTATGCCCCCTCAGAAATGAAAATAAAAATGATATTAGAGGAAAAATTATGTTGAAAAAATGAAAGTACTAGGTCAATTGTGATTTCATTTTGGAAAACCATGATGAAAAATGGATCGGAACATGCCCCAGTGATGAAAAATGACATTTTTAAAGAAAGAAAGGGTGAAAAAATATTTAAAATTAGGTCAAAAAGTATAAATAGAAGTAAAAATGTCAATTTAAGCATCCATTTTCACTTTTTACCCCACATTGTTTCTCTAAGCCCTTTTGAGATTTTGATGATGGTGGTCCCTATTCACGAGCATCAATTCAAGCGAGGACACATATTTTAGAGACTTGCCAACTATGGACCTCCGGTGAGTGATTCCAACCTCTTTGTGCATTTATTACTACATTTAATGCTTTGAAATGTTTATTTCACACCTAGTTAGGTTTTTTCAAGAAAATTTCACAAAGTAACGCTTAGTATAGATTAAATGACGTGTAGTAGGATAAAGTAGTGCATCCTCTTAGTCAAGCATCGCGTATGAACAACAAAGTTGCACATAAGAAAGCTCTAATTTAACATGTAGGATAGGTAAAATGACACGTACAAAACCCTAGGTAGAAACCCAGAATAAAGTAACGCATATGAAATGTTAAGTCATGCGTATGTTATGTAATACCATGTACTAGGAAAAGTAACACCTCTAAATGATAAAATATCATGTAGAATGTTTAAAATGGTGTGCAACCCAAAATGAAGCATAAACCATCTGAAATAGTGTGTACACGCAAACAAAATGATGACTGCTTGAAAAGAATGAAAAATCTGATCATTTTTTATTGTCTATGATAGAATGAATACTAGATTGATTGCAAAGATAGGTAGGCTTGATTTAGTAATGAAACCAGCTATTTAGGATGTTTAGGATAATCAGTTAGATGGATGTTTGAAATATAAATTAGATAGGTAGGATAGGATAACTTATGTATTTTATCTTTCTCATGATATAGATTTTTGAAAAATAGTTAATGTTGCTCAAAAAAAGTGATAGGTTGATATTATATTTGATTCATGTAAAATAATCCACTTGAATGATAATACTAATTGAATTCACTTGATTTGTAAAATAGGTACAGGTCTGGAAGTTATACATCTGGGGCCTACAAGCTTGGCTCACAGATATGGTATATCAGTTGACAGGTCAAGAGAGACGTGTGATTGGTTGTTGTGGTATGTATTTCCTCCTTGAGTTACCTCAATTCTAGTTGTACCAAAGACTACTAAAAGTTGTGGCAGAACGATGACACTATGACCATAATACCTTCCATTTTCCATTAGGAGAGATGACTATCATGCTAGAGGACGTGTATAGGCTATTGAGGATCCTGACTCAAGGAGAGCAGGTATACTACAATCAAGTCTATGATGGCAGTTCGTGCGAACATGTCTTTGCAGATCCTACTATTGGTGATGAGAGTATTCCATGGGCACAGTTTGTTTCTTTTCCTCCTCTTCCTGCAGTCTTAGGCACATTGATTGGCAGTTTATTGTTACCAGATTGGCGAGGACATGGATTTGTATTGGGTTGGAGTCAGATTATCAAGGATATGATCACACATCCATGAAGAGTTGATTGGGGTTCCTACATACTTGCGTAGTTTTATCATGAGTTACACTACATTGTTTACAAAGGTAGTGTCGCATTGTCAGCCGAAGCTATTTTATTGTAGTTATGGACATGGGAGCATATCCCTATTTCGAGGTCGATTTCTACCAGAAAGAGAGATTCCAAATGGCCATATGCATACTTTTATGATGGTATGGTTGTCCAGCCTTGACTGGGCAATTTATATTTTTGGAGACGTATGCTCGATGATATAGATCAAGTCATATGGAGACCATTCTAGGATGTGAGGCTTGGTGTGAGGATGATGATAATTTTCCTTACATGTGTTTATGATGATGGATGATAGGTCAATCACCAATAGTGATAAAGAGATTTTTTTTTATAGAGTATCTCAAAAATATGGAAGAGTTCTGGATATGCCATAGGGTTTAGCACTATATGCTCGATTTCAAGCTGAGAGATCTATGTACAGTGCTCATGTTGATTTCCAATACACCTGTGATGAGATTGATAGATTAGGATATTTGTAGTGGGATATGTGTGATCACATAGCAGATGCTTGGATGTCTGTAGATTATGCATAGTGGTTTTCTTGACACAAGTTCCCATGGTTCATTGATCCTAGTGAGTTGATTCTTGATATGGATGATCCTTGAGATGATGATGGTGTTGGCGGTGGTGGTGGACAAGGAGGTGGCATAGTATAGAGAGTACATAGAGGTTTATGGGTTTGGAGAGCTCCTCAGCAAGCTTGCTGAAAAGGTAGAGGATAGGTAGGTCCACAGATGACGGGTGACCATGTGCGTGGTAGAGGAGGTGGTTATAGAATGAGACCAGTATAGCCAGTACCAACACTAGTATGGGGACAACACCGATTGAGAGTCTCTAGACAAGATCGGATTGTTCAGGCTAGGAAGGGTCTTGGTCCATATATTCCAACACAACATGTTCCACAGATACAAGTGTAGCCACAGGTTCCCTTGCATCCATAGGTTCCTTTAGTTCCTTAGGTTCCAGTGCCACCAGGTACTATCACTAGATTGGAGTAGGATGTTCAGGGATTGAAAACTGGTTTAGATATAGTAACTAGTAGGATAGATCATTTTGGAGCTATGATGCAGGTATTTATGGCCATGATGGATCACATAGCTGGTGGTGCTAGTTCTATTCGAGCTCCTCCTACTACACATGATAGATCATCAGACAGAGATCCATATAGGAAAGGTGGTAGAGGTGATATGACAGGTGGATTAGGTGCCCCTAGTGGGTCATGAATGATATTGAGATATCATCGGATCACTTGTATTGTATTTGATGTATCAGATGTATTGATTTGATTAGGACTTTGATATACCATCTTGCTATGATGTATCTTTGATAGGACAAACATTTGATTTGCATTTTTATGACGACTTGATCACTTTTTATTTCCATGATGATACATGTGAGAATTTCTTTAATGATATGATGTCTATATGATGTTACTATGCACTTTATTTTACATGCTATGGATGCAATGTCTTATATATGACATAGTTTAGATGATTTTAAATGTATGCAAGTTTATTTCTAAATTCTTTTAATTTATGATGTATGCAAATATAAATGAGAAATACAATGCAATGATCTTAAATGAATGAATGTTCTATTTTGTATTTTGATAATGCAATTTTTCAATGAGATGCACCTATATGAATGATGAAATGTTTTCAATAGTTTTGGATAATGCTTAATGTCTAATGATGTATAACTTTTAAATAATGTTTAATAATTTAAAGAATGCAATGGTAAATGCACAAGAAAGTCTCCATAATTGATTTATTTGAACCAAGATAATGGTATCAACTCTTTGAATAATTATCCCCCTTGAACTTAGGAAATCCCCTAAATGCAATTAATCTAAGAATAAAATGCAACTACTGTCACTTTGTCTTTGCAAAAGAAATGCAAAAGAAGATATATTTTCATTATTGAGTCTTTGTGAACCAGGAGATAGTATAATCATGACTAATTGGATAACCACACCATGATACTATGAATACTTCTTTCATCAAACTTGTACTCAGTTGAAACTAGTACAACCTCACTAGTTGAATAATCAACTATGGGAGTCTGAATACCAGTTTCATCAGATTCAATGTTGCAATTGGATGTTGGTATTAAGATATGGGAAATCTAAATATCCAAGGTATCCATTTGTGTGAACAAACAAAGTTCAAACCTCCTCTATATATGAATTTCCTTGATGATTCTTTGACGACCATGTCACTAGACAAATTCCCATATTTTGGTGGATGTTCCTAAAAAACGTCACATAGAAATCAAGAAAAATATCATGTCTTCATCATTGCCAATCTAGTCGGAACATCATTGATTAGCTAAAAAGAACATGACTCAATTAAAATCCTCAAAAATTTAAAGTGTTTGTATTGTATCAATATTTTTCAATAGAATTCCTCCCATTCTGATCTATTAGGTTTTATCAATTTTAACTCCTGATAATAAGGTCATGAAGTTCAAGGATCAAGTTTTAAGATTGAATGTTTGGGTTGAACAATGATATAAATCAAAGGTTCAAAAATGTCTATCCTTTGAATTTTTGAAAATCTCTCATGTCATGTGACCGAAAAGTGTCATTATTGAATTTGTTTGTGCCAAAACCAACCTACCCCCAAGTGAATATGAAACCATGTGTAAATTTGGGTTAATGAAACCTGATATGTGACAAAGGCTTTAACAATGCAACTTAAAGACTTTATTATGACTATGTACAAATGACAGATGCAAGGATGTATACAATGAGATGGAAAATGCAATATGTACAAATGCAACTAGGAAAGACCTAAGGGATCAAAATGCGTTTGTTTGCCAGGTTTTCAACTGTTGAATTTATTGCTCTTTTTCTTTTTTTTCTACCAAGGTGCCTATTGCTAGGTTTTCACCAAGGCACTTTTCTCTTTATATATATATATATATATATATATATATATTTCTTTGATTGATTTTTTTTCTTTTTTTTCTTTTTGATATCATCAAGGTGCCTATTTGCTAGGTTTTCATGAACACAACAATTTTTGGATCTTTTTGAATGTTTTTTCTTTCTTCATGCTCAATTTTCCTCTTTTTATGCTTTTATTCTTTTCCATTATTTTTGAATTTTTTGATCTTTCTCATTTTTTTTTGGATTTTGAACTTTTCTCATGTACAAAGCATGATTCTAATCTCATCGGATACACTTTCATCTGATACTCTTTCAACCTATACACTTTCATCTGCTTAGGTGTAAAACCTCTTCAAGTGAATGCTATTGATAGGTTCTTGTAGCTGATCTCCTTCATAATCAATCAATTTATATATTCCCATGCCAAAATAAGAAGTAATAACAAAGGGTCCTAGTCAATTTTCTTCCCATTTTCCTTTCTTTTCTTGTTCTACGTGATTCTTATGGTTTTCTCTCAACACTAAATCTCCCACTTGAAATTCTCTAGGTTTGATCATTTTGTTGTAGTTCCTTAAAATTTAGTTTTGGTACACTTTCAAGTGTTCATAAGATTGAGTTTTATATTCTTCTAATAGTTCCAATTGGCGAAGTCTTGCAACCCTATAATCCTCATCATTTATCAACCCTTGCAATGATACTCTCAAATATGGGATTTCAACCTCTAAAGGTAAAACAACTTCTGCTCCATAGAAAAAAGAGAATGGTGTTGCCCTCATTGGTGTTTTAATGCTCATTCTATAGGCCCATAATGCTGGGTTAAACTATACATTCCAACCCCTTCCTAAATTATCAACCGATCTCTTCAATATATTAAGGATGTTCTTATTTGTTGCTTCAACTTGACCATTTCCTTGAGGACAGTAAATTGAAGAAGAATGGTGGGTAATGTGAAATGTCTCACACAATTCATCCACATCCTTATTTTTAAATTTTTTTCCATTGTATGTTATGATGGATTGAGGGATACAATATTGACAAATGATGTGGTTTAGACTAAACATGGTGATCTTTTTACCTGTTGCAGTTGTTAATAGCACAACTTCTACCCATTTTGTAAAGTATTATGTTGCAGTTATAATGTACTTATGACCATTAGATGAATGTGGATAAATCATCCCAATAAGATCAAATCCCCATTTTTAAAATGACCATAGTGTAATTATTTGGTGTAACTCTTGTGTGGGCACATGAATCATATCTCCATGATATTGACATTTCAGACACACTTTGACAAATTGGCAAGCATCTTTCTCTAAGATTTTCCAAAAGTAACTCATGTGAAGGATTTTCTTAGCTAGGTTCATCCCACTCAAATTAGACCCACAAATACCCTCATGAATGTCATGTAAAGCTAATTTTGACTGCTCATCCTCTAGACACCTAAGTAGCGTTCTGTCAAGAATTTTATGATACAATGTGTCAAATAAGATAGTATAACGGGCTGCTTGGCCTATGAAATGTGTCTTTTGAGTTTGCATTTTATCCAAGGGTAAGACTTGGGTTTTAAGATAGGTAAATATAGGTCCATACCAAGGTGATTCATGTCCATTCAATTGTAAAATGAGTTGGGTTTTAGGTAAGTCAAATACAAGTTTTACCAATTCTTCCACCAAGAACTCATATCTAGCATTCTGATTTGGCATTTGAAGTAATGAAGCTAGAGTATCCATGACATCCGCTTCCCTATTTTTTCTTCTTGGAATTTGTTCAAACGTGATCAAAACAAATTAATTTTTCCAATAATCTACCATCCTCTTGTAAGGCATCAACTTGTCATCTTTGGTTTGGTATTCATCATTAATTTGATTAATGACTAGATGTGAGTCTCCATATACTTGCAGTTCTATCACATTCCATTCTAAAGCCATTTTGATTCCAATTACTAAAGCCTCATATTCTGCAATGTTATTGGTACATGGAAATAAGAGTTTGTAAGATTTAGGAATAGTATATCCTTGAGATGTGATCAAAAAAGGCCGGCTCTTGATCCATGTTGTGTATAGGATCCATCAATATAAAACTTCCATGATTTTGCTTCCACATTCACTATTTCTGCATCTGGAAACTCTATTTGAATAGGATGATTTGAGACTAAGGGATTCTCCACCAATTTATCCACTATTATTTGTCCCTTAATGGATTTTTGGTCCACATACTCAATATAAAACTCACTTAATATCATCACTCATTTAGCTTTCCTTCCCGTGAGAGCTTTTTAGCTACGTAAATATTTGAAAGGATCAATCTTAGAATTAAATTTAACTTTATGTATTAACATATAATGTCATAAATTTTGGGAAGCAAAAACTACCGCTAAGTAAGCTCGCTCCATGAAAATGTAGTTTAAGTCATATTTAACCAAGGTTCTACTTAGGTAATAAATTGCTCTTTCTTTTCCATCATCATCTTCTTGTGCTAATAAAACCCCCAAAGAATGTTCTATTGCTGAAATGCACAATAATAAGGGTTTATCTTTGATGGTTGACATCAAAATAGGTGGATTTATTAATTATATATTCAAGAGTGAAAAAGCTTCTTCGCATTCATCATCCCATTTTAAAATGGTATCCTTGTCTAATAACCTGGTGAAATGATGCAGGAGCATCCTGGGTGTAAGAGCAATCTTGCATCACCCAAAAACATTTATGTTTTTATATTCAATAAGGGCTATTTTGTGTAGAGCTGCTATTTATGGAAAGTTACTATTTTTGGTAATTTTCGTATGTGCTCAGAATGATCTGATTTCTTTCTTGGAGGTTCATTTTGGT
>MU228158.1:682115-704626 GCA_018584345.1 Thuja plicata | reverse complement strand
GTCCAATCTTCCACCTCAGTTGAAGAAGAAGGTTTCTCTTGGTTGATCTAAACTTATTTCTAAGCTAAAATTTCTAGTGGATGAAGCACTAATATCCACTCGCTCTCCTAGTTCCAACTTTTTTGCAGTATGTTTACATCAACCCATTCTAGTAGATAGTGTCTCCCACCCACAAGCTCCCCAAGGTTTGTTGTCTTAGAAGGATATGGGCCATGCTTGGTTGGTTTCTTCTCTCCTTCTAATTCAAGATGTTGATGATCAAACCATTTATTGATCCATTATGCAGACCTTGATGAACTATAAAGCTCTTTCTTATCCCTCTAAGAGTAGAGGGAAAAATGGCACACCATATAAGAGTAAGATGAAGAAAAGTGATATTAAATCTAGTATCCACACTACACTAGATAAAATTAGCCCATGGCGAGAAAGGCACTCCCCATAGAGGATATGCGGATCATCACATGGAACATCATATGTACTTATTGTTTTATTTAGCATGTTCTTAGTTATACTCTTAAAAATTTAATACACTTTCTTACCCCATGTTCTTATGTCCTTATGCCATTGCTTAAGTACATTTTTTTCTTAAATTTGGGAAAAAGATAAATCAGAATCTTCAAGAGTTAAAGCAAGTAACGATTTAAACTCAGACATTTGATCAGTTTTTCTGAAAGATGAATTAGAGAACCAGTCAAGTAAGTTGTATAGAAAGGCCAAGAAAATGGTTGGTTGATACAGGATAGTTGGACAATCTATGAGTAAGGTCAGTGGATATATCCTATCAATAATTTAATGTATGGTTATTTGGAGACCCATCTCCCAATTTCTGAGATGCGTTTCAGAGATGGGGATGTCTTTGGAAACTTTATGATGTATAAGGTTCTTTTGGCTGCTGTTACTTATCATTCTCTATGGGTTTGAAATGTAAGCTACCAGGACCTCATACTCAAATTGCAAATTTGGAACTAAAATAACTTGAGGAATCTATTGACCCCATAGATGGAAAGAGGAGAGATATATTTCATGTATAATTTCCATTCTCAATAGGGAGGATGGGTTAACAGTTAATCCACATACTTAAGGGTGATGCAAGAGATTCATTATTGTGACAGAGAATGGCTGAACTTTTGAAGCAGAGAAGAATTGTACTGGGCTAGATTTTTTATATAAGGTTTCTTTTTTATCTGAAAGGGCTTCAATTTTAAATCACATATGCCCTGCTTCTATTGTAAATGTTAAAAACTTATTTTTCTTACACTATTAATGCTCTTAATATTGCATCTATATTAAATTTTTTAACATTTTAAGCACCTACAATAGAATTTTAAATAAGGGCTTTCCTACATCTAAAATTGCCCATTCTCTTAATTTGTAGGATATAAGGAAAATCAAAACAAACCATTTTCACATGGTTAAGCATATATTCAACATGCAAGGATCAGATTACATAATCTGATAGCACAATATAGCCAACAACCTCTTCTGAATATAGAATTCTGCTTTTTCATTTGAAAGGGAATGTTACAGTTTTAAAAGATCGTAAAGGCCATTCGTGACAATGGTGTAATGGTGATAGATCATAAAGGAAATCACAAGAATGCAATTATCATTCATAAGAGCATAAGAGCATAAGAGCATAAAGGACTTCATGAAGGCAAAATAAAAAAAATAGAGTCAAAGGTATAGTTATTGGCATGGAGTGCAATCTATTATAAAAGGATTCAAACATTTGTCCCAATAGACAATCATGTATTCCCAATGGTTGAGCAACTGGTAGTCCGATCTTGAACTTCATATTTTTCTAAAAATGACAACTGAGAAAATAAAGTATCTATAAGAATAGGACATCCACGTTGTCTAAAATCTACACCAACATAGGTGTTAGAGAGAAAAGAACAGATTCATTGTTGGTCACATTCAAGTATAACCATAAAGAAATCCCTTTAAGTTTCTTACAGAATGTTGTTTACAAAGTTTCTCACACAATGAAATTTTCAAAAAGATAAAACCCTCTGATATTACAAGAGCTTCAAATACAAAGATACAAGGCTACATTTTAGGTTTCATCACTCTCTTGCAATAACAGAGGTAATATTTTTAGCCATAGAAGATACAGAAGGTACCCAGAAAGGAAACATAAATAGAACGTATGCAACCATCTTAGGAAGCCCTGGGGTTTTGAAAGGACACCAAATCCATACATAAAGGTTTTAGCTTTTATATATTTGAATAAAATTTGCAAAGAAAAATGCCATAACTATGAAATGACAACATTGAATTCAATCCAAATTTCTTGGAAAGGATTGACGAATATGGATATATTCAACAATTCATCCTGTGATGATGGGATTTACCTGTAGAATGCAAAGTAACTTTCAAGAATCTCCAACAAAAAAAAACTTTAATAGCGAACCCTTGGCAGTAAGAATTAATAGTTACTGCATAGAGAAAAGATTCAAAGACTACATTAGATCCACGCAAAATCTGTAGGGGACCTCTATGAGATATGATAACAGTAATTTTATAAAGATTAGCAAAAATGGAGTGTGTGCCCCTTACCTGTTGTGCGAAATTGCAGCACATGAACCTGCCTCCTCCCGCCAAAAGCACTTCGACACACAAAATCGATCGCAGGCAATGAAAATTGTGTTTAACACTTCTTCTTTTTTCTATATAATCCCGTGTTTGTCAATATTTTGACATTTCTTCTTAAACTTAATAGATGTCGATATTTTGACATTTTTGGGAGCATAACCTAAAAAAAAAGAGTTTCACAAACCAAATTTGCCTGCCGTCGAAAAGTTTGGTCCAAAATATAGGCCTAATGTACTAGTGTTTTAAGTCAGCTAGCAAATTTTACATCATCACATGATCGATAGAGATTATCTAGCATCATGCATGTCAATTTACGAAGTGCAGCATATTCTGAAATATACATTACTCTTTGTTGGGCCTTTTCATTATATTTCTCATTTCCTCCAGCAGGAGGAGAAGACCTGCTAACGTTAAGAGTGTCTCTACATTAGTTAACCTTCATAGCAGCTCAGGAAATTTGGGTAGCCCTGCTTCTTCATGACTTGAGTTCATTAGACCAAGAAATGATTGATATTCTAAAAACACTCGATGCCCTGGTCCATCCAAAGAGATCCATCTAGTATCATTATCCTTCAAAAGATTTTTCCCATTGGTTAGTCCTTCGGCAAAGTGTTGAAATTCCCTCAGTCATTTCGGACTTCAACATAAATATTGATAGAGCTCTTTGATTAAAACTTTAATTTTTTGTACTTGACCATGCTTGCTAACAACTCCAAATGCTAGATTCATTATGTGGGCCATGCAGTGAATGGGAGTAACGTAGGGCACACAAGAAGATTGTATCTTTGTGCAAAGACCGCCCCTGTGGCCTTGCATTACTGAAGCTCCATCCACTCTAACATACACCAACTTATTGGCAATCGTCATGTCATTTATACCTCCATATTCAATTATAGATCTCTTTACTAGTTCAAATAGATTTTTAGCTGTCACATTATCCTTCATTTTAGCAACAGTTAGTAGATGAGGTTGACAGAAAAAATTGTGTACAGTATAAACATGCATGCATACCCATGAAGTATTATCTATTGTTCTAACCCCGTCTAAAGACAATGCAATAAAATATGAGTCTTTAATTTTTTCCTTTAGATCCTCTTTTTCAACATCGACAAGACAACTTGCCCATTCCCATCCACTATTTACTGACTAGTGACTGTTAAGATAGCTAGGGACTTTCAGAAAGTGTAATAAAGCACTCAATGATGGGTAGTCTGTCATAGGATGCCCTCTGCTCAAAATATTAAAAATAATAATTAACTGAACAAATTTTCCCATTAGTTCTACTTCCAATGCTTTTCCAAAACAAGCTTCAATAGAGCCTTTAACTTGAGCAGACTTCATCTGTATATTCAGCTGAAATTCATATAATTCTGCATTCCTAACATGTAGAGATTCATCCTTTGTTTTCCATCTTATCACTGATTTTTCAACTCCGTCTATGGTTTTATTTTCATAAACTTTACCCATATGCTTCTCTATGGTGTCAATTTTTAACTGCAACCTCTTTTCCTTCTTATTTATCTTGGTGCAAATCTTACATCTGCATTCTACCGAAGGCTGACCTTCAATTGGATTTTCCACTAGTTCAATGAATGGATACTTTGACACCCATTCTATTTGAAAATTCCTCGACAACTCCCACTTCCGATATTTTTTGAATTGTTTTTTTCTTTTCTTTTTCCCTACACCATCATCATCTCTGACATTCTTAGTCTCATCCAAGTCAATTATATCATTATGGCTACTCTGGGTATTTAACTAAAAATCCTCTTCAAGTTCATCGTGATCTAAGATATCAAGTTTTCCTACTTCTTCAATATGTCGTGTAGTTTCAGATTGTGAATCTTCAAAATCTACTTGTGATGAAGTAGCTTCCCGATTTTGGACAGAAACATTTCCAACACCATGACCAAAGTATGATGATAAGGTTCTACATTTTTCTAGCCTCTCTTGGCTTTCCCCACTTGCAGGAGCCTTACCCTTATTCTTGTTACCCTTATTTTTGTTTGACATCTCCATTCTCCAACGACTCCCACTGCAAAAAAAAAATGTTAAATTGTTGAAGAAGTGACAATAGAATATAATATATATAAATATGATTCTAGATATATTGGCCCTAAAATCATTTCTGAGGTCTCCCTGGTCACCAATTTTCGCTAACTGGTTACCACTAAATAATAATGAACTCAAAATTACAGAGTCGCAGAATAAGTATCACTTACCTTTGCCTCAAATTAAATTGCAGTGGCTACTCGCCAATGTAGTATGCAGTTGCACTCAACATTCTAAAAATTTGCTATTGATCAAATTTTTTTATACTATCCTTATTTGGCAAATTCGGCGGGAGGTATTAGGTCAAGGTATACAAATTTGGCGAAGCCTGCGTAATTTTAACACGTCCTTTGTTATTTGTGAGGCAATTATGGGTTGTCCAATACGAAGGTATGATTAATAAAGTTGGTAAATTTGGGTCCGGTTGAGATACGCATCCACAAAATTCCAGGAAAATTTGGGGCAGCCTATAAATATAAATGTATAAAACTATTGGCGAATATAGGCCATCCATTTGGGTCGTGTATAAATTATAGGCAAATTTTTAAAATTTATGGGGACCAAAAATTAGATTCCATTGGCGATGATGTGTAAGAAAAGTAGAAAATTAAATAAAGCGATGGGCCATGGGCCCGGGCATTGGTCCCAATATTAATAATTGTCGGGTGATAGAGTCAACCTAATATACGAAAAAAAAAATTGCCAATTCCCCACTCGCCGACATGCGACATTTGCCAATTGGTGAATAATCTCCACTAAATTTTTCCCTGAGGAGGAAGGAATTTCAGAGAAAGAGGAAGTTTTGGGGGAAGAAATCAGTTTCAAAAACCCCATGGAGAGTCTAGCCACCAAGAGAAAAGTGGGGACTCTGGTTCAAGAGGAAGCTTTAGAGGAAGGAGACCCAATGGAAGGGGAAGGTTTGGAGGACCAGGAAGAGGTCCTTGTGTCTTCACTAGACTATGCTTTAATTGTAATCAGGTAGGGCACACTATGATCAAGTGTCCTTAGAAAGCCTCAAGCTCTCATGGAGGAGAGAGAAGGAACCAATTGATTCAAGAAGATGATTGCCAAAGTGTCAATGGCCCAATTTGAAATTTAGGTCCTGCACATGGTGGAGAAAGTTTGATGTTGAGAAGAACCTTGTTGAAGGTGCCACAAGTGCAAGAACCCCCTCAAAGGAAGACGTTGATCAAGACCAGTTGTAAGGCCTATGGAAAGGTATGCAAATTTATAGTTGATTCTATTTCAACTGATAATTTGGTTTCAATAGAAATGGTAGATAAATAAAAGTTGAAAAGATTACCCCTTCCTAACCCATATAAAGTATCGTGGTTGAGTAAATGGAAACAATTTTTGGTTGATGGACAATCATGGGTAGAATTTGAGATAGGGGAAGACAAAGATAGGATTATGTGTGATGTAATACCCATGGATGCATGTCATTTTCTATTAGGGATTCCATGGAAAAATGATGTTAAAGCCCAACATGATAGGAAAAATAACTCTTATCTCATAACCAAGAATGGAAGAAAGTATAGGATGGATCCTTCACCATGTGAGAGTGTAGACAAACACATAGGATCAAGTATCATCTTAGTGAGTGGGAAGGAGTTCCCATAGATCTTGAAAGAGGAAAATAACCATGGGTATGCTCTGATTTTAAAGCCAAAAGATAATTTTGATCTGCATAATGGTAAGGAGAAAAGTGTTCCCAATAAAGTGTAAAATTTATTGGAAAGATACAAAGGCATAGTTGTGGAGGAGATTCCTAATTAACTTCCCCCAATCAGAAATATAAGCCATCAGATTGACCTTATACCGAGTGCAATATTACCAAAAAAGCCAGCCTATAAGATGACACCCTCTCAAAATGAGGAGATAGCAAGGTAAGTGCAAGAACTTCTAGACAAGGGATTGGTAAGGAAGAGTCTAAGCCCATGTGCAGTCCCAACAGTGTTAGAACACAAGAAGGATGGTAAATGGAGGCTTTGTACTGACTCCAGAGAAATCAATAGGATTATAATAAGATATTGATTTCCTATGTTGAGAATTCAAGACCTTATGGCTTCCGAAATTGACCTCAAATATTGTTACCATAAAATTAGAATCAAATAGTGAGATGAATGGAAGACTACCTTCAAGACCAATGAGGGTCTTTATGAGTGGTTGGTTATGCCCTTTGGGTTATCCAATGCCCCAAGCACTTTAATGGGCCTTATGAATGAGGTGTTAAAATATTTTATTGGTAAATTTGTTGTGGTATACCTTGATGGTATTCTCATGTTTAGCAAGACCAAATAGGAGCACTTACAACATCTTGAACAATTCCTAAGGAGGCTGCATGAGGAAAAGTTGATGATCAACTTAGAAAAATGTGAGTTCATGAAGGAGGAGTTGGTGACCTTGGCTTTTTCATCTCAAAGGGCAGAGTGCACATGGACCCATCCAAGGTTGAGGCTATCCTTAATTGGCCTACACCTAAAATGGTTGGATACGTAAGGAGTTTCCATGGATTGGCTACATTTTATAGAAAGTTCATCAAGAACTTTAGTCAAATATGTGCACCCATTCTTGACACCATCAAAGGAGGTAATAAATGTATTTTTTTGGATTGAGGCTGCAAATAGGGTTTTTGAATACTTCAAAAATAGGGTATTACAATAGCCCATAATTTTTGTTTCTAGTTTTAACAAGTTGTTTACAGTAGAGCGTGATGTTAGCAATAAAGCTATTAGGGTTGTTTTGAGCCAAGAGGGCAGGCCAGTAGCATTTTTCTCTAAAAAACTAAATGATGCAAAAAGAAAATACTTCACCTATGACATGGAATTATATTCCATGGTGCAGGCATTGAATAAATGGAGGCATTACCTCCAACCTAAATAATTCATAGTCTATACTGGCAATCATATATTGATATTTTGGAATGGGCATGAGAAGTTGAATCACAAAAACATGAAATGGGTGGAGCACCTACAAGCATACACTTTTACAATCAAACATAAGAAAGGTCAATCCAATAATGTGGTTGATTTCCTTAGTAGGAGGGTACTTTTAGTCCAAGAAGTTCAACTACAAAGCATGGTAATTGAAGCCCTTAAAGACCTCTACAAGGATGGTGGGGATTTCAAAGAGGTATATGAGGTTTGTGATCAGTTGTCAAATTCTTGTCATTCTGGTTTTTTTGAGTTTTTGTGGCAGAATAGATTTTTGTTCAAAGGGAGCCAATTATGTGTTCCTAAATTCTCCATGAGGAGAATATTATAAGGGAGAAATATAATGGCAGTTTGGGTGGACATTTTGGGCTTGATAAGACTCTAGAATAGGTAAAAAGGTTCTACTATTGGCCTAAGTTACAAATTGATGTCATAAAAGTTGTTAAAGGTTGTAGCATATGTCAAAGGTCCAAGAGAACATCATCTAATGCAGGTCTCTATCAATCATTCCCAATTCCTAATAGACCATGGGAGAGCATCAATATGGATTTTCTTTTGGGTCTTCCTAGGACCCCAAGGGGTTTTGATAGCATTTTTGTAGTAGTGGACAGATTTAGTAAAATGGCACACTACTTGCCTTGTAAATGTACTAATGATGCCTCCTATATAGTTGGATTGTTCTTCAAAGAAGTTGTTAGAATATATGGACTGTCCCTCAACATTGTCACAGATAGAGACTCACAGTTTGTGTGCCACTTTTGTCATACTTTGTGGAAAAAGTTGGGAACACAATTGTCATTCACTTAGCATATCACCCTCAGACTGATGGCCAAACTGATATGGTGAACAGATCCTTGGGAAATCTACTGAGATTCCTAAGAAAGCATCATGGTCAAACATGGGAAATGGTGATTAGTCAAGAAGAGTATGCATAGAATGACTCCATAAATAGAAGAACAGGTAAGATCCCTTTTGAGATAGTGTATGGTGTTCATCCCAGATGGATTTTGGAACTCAGAGATCTAAGTGAAATGGATAAGAGGAGTACCCAAGGAGAGGAATTTTCAATGACTATGAAAGACATCGATGACTGTGTGAGAGAAACACTACAAAAAGTGCAGAAAAATACAAAGCAAAAGTTGATGAAAAGAAGAGAGATGTAGAATACAGGGTTGGGGATCTGGTAATGGCTTATCTTAAGAAGGAAAGGCTTCCAAACGTTCAACCTACCAAGCTATTGATGAATAAAATAGGCCCTTACAGGATAGTGCACAATTTTGGGCAAAATGCCTATGAGATTGAATTACTCTCAGGTCTAGGCATATCCCAAATCTTTAATGTTTCTGACTTGTTTCCATATAAAGGTGATGTTGTTGCATGTTATGATGTAGTTCTAACAGCAGATGAAGATGATAAATGGATCAATTAACCTACCACCTAAAAAATCATTACAGCTTGAATGCATATTGGACACCAAGATGGTCAAGAAGACTAGAAAGAAGACATACAAGGAATGCCTTGTCAAGTGGAGTGTCCTACCTGGTGAAGATGCCACTTGGATAAGTGAAGATGACATCTTGAAGCACAAAAATTTTGTTACTAACCTAGTTCCTCAAGGGACTTGAGTTCTTTTTCCCCCGGGAATATGGTGCAGGGGCACCTGGAAGATCCTCCATGTTTGGAACTAGTAGGAGTTAGTTTGATTTTTTGTATTGTAATAAGGTCCCTTAGACCATTTTGAAATTATATCTTGTAATTTGTAAGGATTTTATGCCAATAATAGTGATGCACTCTTTTAGGACCTAGGTGGTCAAACCTCCCAAGATTGGGTCAGGGGAGTGAAATTTGTGTCTTTGATTTTTGTAAGTGGTGTAGGGGAATCTGAGGTTCTTGGAAAATCTATTCTGGTAAGATATTCAGTTGCTTTGGAGATCGGTTGAAGGATGGAGTTCTCGGCTGATTGCTCGGTCTTAGTGTTAAGATGCTCGATAACTGTGGTGGTGCTCGGTTGAAGGTGTTGGATCAGTGACAAGCTCGGTTACTTTTGTTGGTTCTGCTTCACCGATAGGACTTTGTTGTTGACATTGGTTTGGTTTCAGTGATAGGTCTCAGTGCATGTTGCTGCTATTGCTCAGTTGTTTCACCGAGTAGGGTTTGGATGGTTCGGTGGCTTCACCGACTGGTTTGTTGTGGCCTGGTTCTGTTGCTCAGCAAGTGGTCTATCTTTCGGTGTTCTTGCTCGCTCACTAGGGTCTTTGGTTGGATCTGTTGGTCGACCTGTTGGTTGACTTATACATTTAATTTGGGTCACGAAATTTTTTTTGATCTCTCTTTGGAGATTGTGTGGATCTAAATCTGGTGGATTTAATGACTGTTGCAAGACGACTGGTGAAGAACACATTGGGTGTTGTGTTCTTGGTGTCGAATTTTGTTTGTGATTTATTTCTTTTGTAATGCCAACTTGTGGCAAAGTTATATAAATAATGAGGGTTGGGTAGAGTGTAGGAGGTAGATCAGATGGGTGAATTGTTGTAAATATTTGCAGATATGAGATAATGGAAGGAAATTGGAAGAGCTAGTGGCTTGTTAGCTTAGGAGGCAAGAAGATTTCTTGTTGGATTGTGAGCACAAGTTTGGATTCTATCTTGGAGTTCCTACCAGGTTGTTGTGTGGTGTGTCACAGATCTGGACTAGTTTGGAAGGTGGAGCTGAAGCTTGTAGTGAGTAGTGGTATATTAGCAGAAGGTAAATGGCCTGATGCTTGTAGAAGATCTTAGTGTGATTTCATTGTATTTGGCCCTAATCGGGAAGGCCTTACAGCCCGACATGTTGAATGTAATTGAATCTGAATATGAATATGAATTGATATCCATATCTTGTGTTGTTATGTTTCTACTGTGTTGTTCTTGTTGTTGGCTCAAATTTTGGACAGTCCATTCTTGGATCCTCCAAGATTGACTGCATCAAGTGGTATCAGAGCCTTGTTGATGGAGAAGTTTCACATGTTAGAGGAGAAGGTCATGTACAAACTTGACAAAAGGCTTGAGGATTCAACTAATCGGTTGGCAGAACCAAGTGTGTGTAATGTCTATTGGCGTTTTCCAATCAAACTGAGACTTATTTGGAGGAGGATGGAGCAAGTTGGTGTTTTTTTTGTAGAGGTGGTTGATTTTCATACTCAGATGGATGGATCTGATATGGAAAGTGAAGATCATATTGTTGTTGATGATGAGATTGTTGATGAGGAGGAAGATTTACCTTTGTCTAAAGACATAGATACTAATTATTTTTCTGATCGGTATGAGGTTGTGGATAAGAATGGTAAAGATGGTGGACATCTTGATATGATTCTTGTTGATAAGCTTGAATACTTTGATGATGATGATGATGTTAGGGAGTTGCAGACTGACTTGGTTCAGTTTGATGTGCTGGTGTGGAAGTTATTTTTCTTAAACTTGAGGATGTGGAAACCGATGGTTAAGATGAGGTGGTGGATTCCTAATTTTCTTCTGGATTTTAAATGTGGGACACACCTCTCTTGTTACCCCGAGTGTCTGATGCAGAGGCATCTGAGGTTCTTGGAAAAAAATTGCTGGTTAGAGTTTTGGTTGCTTTGGAGCTCCGTTGAAGGATGGAGTTCATAGTTGGAGTACTCGGTTGAAGGTTGCTGAGTCACTATTGTTGGTTCAGTGCTTGATTGCTCAATCTCGATGTTAAGTTGCTCGGTAACTGTGGCGGGTGCTTGGTTGGAGGTGTTGGCTCACTAATGAGCTGGCATTGGTTTAGTTTCACTCATGGGTCTCGGTGTCTGCTATTTTTGTTGCTCAGTTGTTTCACCAAGTAGGGTTTGGATGGTTTGGTGGCTTCACCGACTAGTTTCTTGTGGATCAGTTTTGTTTCTGACCAAGTGGTCTTTCTTTCGGTGTTCTTGCTCACTGACTAGGTTCTTTTGTTGGATCTTTTGGCCGACCTATTTGCCGACTTATGCATTTAATTTGGGTTGTGGAATTTATGTGGGATCTCTCTTTGGAGATTGTGTGGACCTAAATCTAGTGGATTTAATGAGTGTTGCAAGCTGACTGGTGAAGAACACATTGGGTGTTGTGTTCTTGGTGTCAACTTGTATTTGTGATTTATTTCTTTTGTAAATTTGACTTGTGGAAAAGTTGTATAAATAATGAGGGTTGGGTAGAGTGTAGGAGGTGCATCAGATGGGTGAATTGTTGTAAATATTGGTGAATCTTAGATAGAGGAAGGAAACTGGAAGAGCTATTGGCATGTTGGCTTAGGAGGCAAGAAGATTTCTTGTTGTCTTACAAGCACAAGTTTAGATTCTGTCTTGGAGTTCCTACCAAGTTGTTGTGTGGTGTGTCATAGATTTGGACTCTTTTGGAAGGTGGAGCTTAAGCTTGTAGTGAGTAGTGGTGTATGGGCAGAAGGTAAATGGCCTGATGCTTGCAGAAGATCTTGGTGTTAGATCTTAGTGTGATTTAATTGTATTTGGACCTAACCAGGAAGGCCTTACATCCCGGCATGTTGAATGTAATTGAATCTGAAAATGAATATGAATTGATATGACTTGCCATATCCTGTGTTGTTTTGTTTCTATTATGTTGTTCCTTTTGTTGGCTGCAAGTTTGGACAATCCATTCTTGGATCCTTCGAGCTTGAATGCATCATTAATCCTTAATAGGCATATGTGGTTGATTTTTAGGGGTCTAAGATATTAGTGTGTCCAAAAATGAAAAAATTGTCAAAGTTGTCAAAAAGTTGCTAATGCAACTTTTCTTGTCAAAAGTTGCACTTTGCATCTCCAACGGTCAACATATTCAAAATGTGGTTTATGTCGGTTGGAAAAGTTGTAATAAGATGATATAAGCCTCTTTTGGTTGAGGCACACATGTTGTTGATGATTTTTTATTGAATTTGAATAACATTTCTCTTGGTTCCTGTTTACACACGCATTTTTTGCAATTTGTTGGATTGTACGGCCTGATAACTGATTGGGTGGATCCTGAAACTCATATAGATGTTTAGGGTATTGAATTATCTTTTGTTTAACATTGGATTCATTTATTCCAGTCAATAATAAGGAAGATCCATACAATTGTGTAAAAGCAGGTCAAAACCCCTAACTAGTTAGGGTTTGGACATAAAATGCCCCAAATCTCTTCTTTCCACCATTAGAAAATTTCCATTCTTGGTGTGATGAAGGGGTTTATGGTATAGTATGATATTTTGGAGGTCTTGGACCAGGAGTAGTTGGAGTTTGTGAGAAATTGCAAGAATTAAGGATTGGCATATGTATGTGACAGTCACGGGTGAAGACAGTTTGGATGTAAAAGGTGGTGAAGTGTAAGTTATGTGGGTTTGGGCACTTCCAAGTCATGCATTCAGTGGTTTTATGTTGGGATGGACTTTTTCCATGTAGTGGTTGAGTGGGATTAGCCAAATTTGTAGGGGTTTCTTTGTAAATTATACCTATTAGCCCTTTTAGGTTTGTGGTAGCAGGGTGAATTTGACCCGATCAAACATGGAACTCAAGTCTAGAATCGACATATGTTTGAGACCTCCATAAAGGGTGTCTAACTACAATTTAATTGGGGTGTTTTTTGGGAAGTCTAAAAATTAAGGGTAGTAGAGTTTCTAATTAGGGCTACAAGGAATTATTATCTCTATAGGATATTTTGTTGTCATTAGTTTAGATAAAGTCATATGAGTCAAAGATTCAATTGATGAAAAGCAAATAAGTAAATATATGAGCAGTTAGTAATGTACACTGAGCAAGGCAGTGAAGTCGATAAAGTGCATACACTACACCGAGAACACACAGTTTACCGAACATCGAGCGCACAAATAGTACACCGAGTTGACAGTTACCGAGTACTAAAAGAGCAAGTTAACCAAGCGAAAAGAATTTACTCTACCGAGTTACTTAAGTGATTGTAAAGCGATAAGGATGCATTTAATACATTTTACCCATATTAATTGTGATTCTACAATTTGAACGAAGATGACTTTGTTACACGATCAACAATCAAAATAATTCAAAGAGAAGATCTAAGGAGCGGATTAAGCGGTTAATCAAATATTGTTATTTCCAAGAAAAACACCAAGTACCAAGGTAAAAGTGACACAATCACCGAGCAAAAAAGTAGATCTAATGGTTGAAATAAATTATCAGAGACCTAATGCATAAGATTAAGAGGCATGCAGCCTAGGGGCCAACGTGGCTCCCTTGGGGCCTATGCAGTCCCTTGGGACCAACGCGGCCTCAATGGGGGCCTACGGTCGCCATAGAGGGGGAGGCCCCACTACCTACTATAGCAAGTGGGTGGGGTACGACCCCCACCAAATTTTGCTTTTTTTTATTTTTTTGCCAAAAAATACATGGAAAAACCCTAGAAAATAATGGATTTTTTATGATTTTTTTAAATAATCCAAAAAGGAAATTTGGCTTTTTTTTATTTTTTCCACCCGCCTCAAAAATCATGCCCAAAATAAGGTCATACAGGAAAAAAATTGCCTCAAAATGCAAGTGTGTCCAAATTGGACATGTCTTGTATGGAAATAGGGGTTTTTGGGATTTTGGAGCACAACTATGAGGTAAGTTGGTGCCCAAAGTGTTCCAAAAAAAAATCTCCCCTCCATATCCACACAAAGAACTCTAAAGACTTGAAACCCTCGACACTCCAAAAAATCTTTAAAAAAACTCAAGAATGGGCTGCAACAGCAAGGCTCTTATACCATGTTAGAATTTGAAGAATTCAATCACCAAGATCCAAAATACATGTCACAAAAGAAAATAATGGAGACACAACTTATAATGATCTGAAAGATGAAATATTCATTCAGAGACAGAATAGAGGGAATTACAAAAGAATTAATAATTACAAAGAGATCAATCCTTATAAAGGAGATTGAAAACTAGAAGGTGGAGAAACCTAGGTTGCATGATAATAATTAATAATAGAATTAATTATTATATGCCTAAAGTTTAGCTCAAGTGAACTAGAGATAAAAATAAAATGACTTAATAATTAAATCAATAATAATTTAATTAATAAGTGAAAATATATTTTTACTCTAACAATTACAACAATATAAAATTATGATGTTACAATATAATATCAAGTGTCTCTGAAAATACTCTAAAAGAATCTCCACATGTTGCACATCCATCTAGGTGCTCCTAGGTGCAGTATACATAATAAATAAAATATTATTATGCAAGGAAATCAAGTGTTGAGAGGTGAAGTATATATATTAAAAATTAGAACTCCTAAATAAATAAAATAACTCTTAGATAAATAAAATAATTATAAATTGAAAACAGCAAAAGAAAGGGGAGATGATGGTGAAGGTGGTCTGCAACTAGGGTTTCCCCTACCATACACTTCCCTGCTCCCTAAGCGGCCAGATTGGGGTGCCATTAATGGTGTCAACTTCCCCTTGGTACAGCGGTGGCATTAAAGTAAAAGGTAGTAATAGCCCTAGCATCCTAAGGAATAAAGGCGGGGATAATAGCAGTTTTGGCATCCCTGGTACGCAAACCCAGAGCAATGAAATCTCAACGGCCATAGTGGAACACTTCAGTTCGCAGGTGGCAGATGGAAAACAAACGACAGGACCCTATTCGAGAACCTTCAAACAGGTCATTCAAAATGAGAGAACGCTACTAGAGGGCACCCACTTCATCCCGACAATCTCCAACACCTCAGAAGCAACCGTGAGAGATGGAAGTAAGATTTTGATGCCTCCTAGGCTCATCATTAAAGCTAATCTGCAAATGATTGTCGCAATTGAACAAGAAAAGGTTAGACTTAGAGATAATGTTGTATTTTTTGTTGTTAATGTCACTAAGGTGTCGTCTAGAAATTACCTTAATGACTGGTTTCAGAAGATTTGGGGCCAAAAACTAGGTTACCATTTCTCCTATTGTAGGATGCTCCAAAAGGGTTTGTTTTTATTGTTCTTCGTCGACGCTCATTCTCAAAAATCTATTGTTAATAATAAATTCTGGAGAGTCGGCCCTTATGAGTTCAGGGCCATCCCGTGGTCACTCAAAGCCTCACATAATGAAGTGTTGGCCCTGTCTAGCCCTAGATGGATCGTCCTTAAGAATATCCCACCATTTATGTTGAACCTTATCCCTCAGGCCCTCGAACCGGTTGGTAGGGTTCAGAGGATAGATCAATCTAATGTTCTCATTCCCCACACAAATGTTAGGCTTCTCATTTCTCTTAATCCTGGAACTGATGTCCCTGAAACACTGCGCTTTGACCTCGGTGGATGCCTCATTGATTTCCCTGTTACCTTTCTGGGTGGCATCAATAGCTGCTACCTCTGCAAGAAGGAGGGCCATAAAAAATAGGAATGCCCTATCCTTAAGAAACGATCTCCCCCTCCCATTAATGACCCTCCTCCCAGTTCTGATCCCCCAGCCCCACTCCCAGTCAACTTTGTTGGTGTTCCCATTGATCCACCCCCTCCAACTTTCCCTCCTCCTTCCACCCCTCAGAAATCACAATGCCCTCCACCCACCAATGGAAACAAGGATGCAGACTGGATGCAAGACTCGAAGGAAATTTCTCCCACTCTCGACAAACTCAAAGATCAATTTGAGGAACTTCATACCCCAATTCAACATACCACGGTGGTCCCTGAGGCAATGTTAAATATCCCAAATGCTAGTGGTTTGGACTTTGGGTTAAAATCTAGTGACCCCTCCCCTCTGCCGAAACATAAGACTCTTAATTCCCAACAGATAGTGCTGGGATGGATCCAACATAAAGCTGATAAGGTCAAATCAATCCCCAAGCATAAATGGAAATTGTACTCGATCCTTTCTCTTGGTCAAGCTTCCTTTGCTGACCACCTTGCCTCCCCTAATGTATCAATTGACAGAACTGGTAGCCCTGGGGAGGCATCTCTCCCTACAAAATCCCACACCACGATAGACCTTGGTACTCAAAATAGTAGACCTGTTGGAGATAGAGTGAGATCTAACCAATCCCTGGATGAGAAACTCAATGAATTCTCAGTGATTGTTAACCCAGCGCCACCACCCCTCCCTCCCCCGCCTGATCAGTGGAGCTATGTTAGGAAGAGAACCCCAGTTGTTTCTTCCTTTTCAACTGATGCAATTGGGGTGGGGGATGGCCAGAAGGGGAGCCTTGAGCTAGAGGAGGGAGAGATCAACAGAGAACAAGAGAAGGCTACCAGAGCCGAGGGTGACAAGTTCATTTTTGGCATAGACTCAGATAAAGAGAAGGAGGGCATTAAGCAAAGAAAGAAGGATCCAAAGGATTCTATAAGAGGGGATTGCTTGAAGAAGAAGAAGAAGAGAGGGAGGCCCCCTCTATTGAGTGGTAACCCCAAGCCCTTCAAACACCCAAATAATGACATTCCCCAGTGTTTCAAGAGTTTCAAAACTCCCATGGACACAGATAAATAATCATTCCCTATGACTCTAAACCTTACATCCTGGAATGTCAGAGGATTGGAGTCCTCTGACAAAAAATATGTGGTTAAAAGGTTTATGCATCTTTACAAGGAGATTGACATCCTCCTACTTCAAGAAGTTAAGGCAGTTGGATTTTCCCTAGACATATCACTAAAGTGCATTTGGAAAGATGCTACAGCATTCTCCTCTAATCACCAAAAGGGAAAAGGAGGCACCTCAATTCTTGTTGGTCCAAAGTGGAGGAAATTGATCTCAGGCTAGGGTTCCTCTCCATGTAACAGAGCAGTGTGGGTTATGTTTAAGACTGATGAGGACTCCTTTGGAATTTGCTCGGTTTACGCTCCTAATGAACCCCATTTTAAGATTGACCTATGGAAGTGGATCTCCAACCTAGAGAACATACCTTGGATACTAGCAGGTGATTTTAACATGGTTGAAAGGTCTCAAGATAAGCAAGGAGGATTGAAATTTGAGTGGAAAGGAAATGATATGGTATTTTGGAATAGAATGGTCTCTAAACTTAACCTCTTTGACCCCTTGGCAGATAAGAGGAAAGACTCGGGAGGGGTATGGTTTACCTGGTCTAATTTTCAGAGGGGTGACAAGAGAATATACTCAAGGTTGGACAGGATCTACTTGAACAAGCAGTTGTTCAGTAGCCCCCCAGTTCCAAGAAATAATTGTGTTAAGGTTATCCCCTACACACTCTTAGACCACCACCATATCCTGTCATGCATTCACCTTATCTCTTACCAAAACGGCTCAACCCCCAGTAGAGCAGGGTTTGCACTTAACTCTTGCTTACTTAAAGATGAGAATGTACAAGCTTCTATTAGGATCATTGCTTGGTACAATGAGAAGATTGATCGGCAGGGATCCGAAGTTGACAGATGGAATAGGACCACTGAATCATGGCAAAAGATGCTGAAAATTATGGGCAAGAAGAAGGCCAAGGATGCAAGAAGGAAGGAGTACAAACTTGTGGAAGAATTGCAGGTCGCTGAGCTGCAGATTCAAAATGATCCTTTTGATCCAAGGAATTTGGAGAAAGTGATTAATTGTATAGAATCACTCAGTAAGCTTCAACTTTCTAATACCAAAGGGGCCAAGGTGAGAGCCAGGATTAACTGGCTCAACCTAGGAGATAAGGGATCTAAGTTCTTTTTTCACACCTTGAAGAAGAAGGAAGCAAGGGATGAGATAGCCTACATTATGGACCGAGGGGTTACCATCATAGATCAAGAAGGGATAGTTAACTCCTTCTCAAACTTTTATAGTAGCATGTTCACCTGTGAAGAGAGTACATCTATGGTCATGGCTGGGCAGAAGATCAAGGGGGTGATCCCCAAGAAAGTTTCAGAAGCATATGCAGTTTTCTATTAGCAGGGAACTCACTATTGATGAGATCAAGAATGCTATTCTTAGTATGCACAATGATAAGGCCCCAGGCCCATATGGTCTTACAGTTGAATTCTATAAGTCCAACATTTAATGGGTTAGCCCCAATCTTCTTAATGTCTACCAAGAGGCCATTGCTTGTGGTTCTTTAGGACATGTACTTAATGCAGGCCTTATTAAACTGGTCCCCAAAGATGGGGATAGAATTCTTATCAAGAATTGGAGGCCCATCACCTTACTGAATGTGGGCTATAAGATCCTAGCCAAAGCTCTATCCTTAAGGATAGTCAATGTCCTCCCGAAGGTGATTAATAATACACAGACTGGCTTTGTCAAAGGAAGGTACATCTTAGAGAATCTGGTGACCTGTTAGGAGGCAATGGATTGGAGAAAATCCTCAGGGCAGCAGATCTCCATGTTTCTCATTGACTATGAAAAAGCATATGACCGCATTGAATGGAATTTTATCCTACTGATGCTAGAATGTTTGGGTTTCCCTCCAGTTTTGTGTAAGATGGTCTCCACCTTACTACATGGTGTCATGGCTGTAGTAGAGGGCAATGGTCACAGATCAGCCTTCTTTGAACTCAGTAGGTCCATCAGACAAGGGTTCCCCCTAGCCCCATCCCTTTTTGTCATAGTCGTTGATTCCCTCCACTACTTACTCAAAGATGAGACCCTGTCTCCCCCAGTGAGGGATATCTCCCTACCTAATGGACATGAGGTATCTAATATCCAATTTGCAGATGACACTTCCATTCTCCTTAACCTTGAAGAGGACAATATGAGACACCTTATGATCAAACTGAACCTGTTATGTCTAGCCTCGGGCAGTAAGGTCTCTATCTCCAAGTTTTTTATGCTTGGATGGGAAGATGACCCACCGAGGTGGTGGAACCAATTTGATTTGGAATGGGGAGGCCCCAACCATATTGTGAGATACCTTGGGATTCCTTTCATTGTGGACCCTAATATCAATGGAATGTGGTGTTGGGTCAAGGATAGGATCCTCGGCAAGCTAAGGAAATGGGATAGCCACCTCCTTTCCCTTCCAGGAAGGATCCAAGTCTGTCAGAAGATTATGTCATCTTATCCCATCTACTACTCCTCCTCATGGCTTTTCAACTAGATTTAGTTCATCCTGATACAAAGAGTTATCAGAGATTTCCTCTAGTCGTATGGGAGAGGGAGCAAGAAGCAACATGTTGTCTCTTGGGACTGGTGTACCAGAGAGAAGGCCTAGGGGGAGTAGGTCTGAAAGACCTCAGGACTCAAGGTATAGCTCTTGCTTCTAAATGGATAGCCAAATCCTCCTCTGGAGAGGAACCATGGAAAGTCTTAATCATAAATAATCTCACTAGAGCTCATCCCAGCAGGGCGAAGACCTGGACCAATTTGTGCTACACAAATCTTCTTAGTATTGATGAGACTAATATTTCGGTGAAAGGCTCCAATGTCTTCAAGTCCCTGTGGAAGAGTTGGAAGTATGTTAGGACCTTCCTTTGTAACACAGCCCCTACAGAACATGGAGGATTGGTTTGTGGAGCCAAATCTCTATGGGGGAATCTGGAACACAAAGGTAAACCACTTTCCCTACTCCAAGGTTGCTCTGCTAGGAGATGGTCAGACAGAGGGGTGACCTGTTTTAGAGATGTGCTGAAAGATGGGCAGCTCCTCTCTTGGGAAGAGTTGGTGACAAGGTTTGGGGTGCCCTCAACACAGCAGAGGACTATTGCCATTATCTCTAGTGCCATTAACAAACTGGGGCCTTTGAAGGGGTGTTGTAAACCAGACAGCTGCTCCTTCCAGATATCTTGGTTAGAAAGCTCTCCCCTCCAGCTGATCAAGACCAAATACATTTACCACCTCCTCACCCAGAGCCCTAAAATCTGCACCCATGTCAATGCCAATTGGCAGTTTAACTCTTCATCCTCTTATTGGAACAAGTACTTCACTTCTATTTGGATCAGACCCATTGAGCCTAAAATTGCCATTTTTTTATGGTGTCTCCTTCTGCACAAGCTCCCCTTCAAGAAACCTAGAGGTGACCCCAACATATGCAATGTTTGTAAACAACCTGAGTCTGTCATCCATGTCTTCTTCGAATGCCTTTTTGCAACAGAGATTCGGAAGATATTTGGTCTTACTTATAAAACTCATTTCAATAACGTACATGTCATCTCAGGTCGCATTAACAGCAGCAAATATTGCAATGTTTTTGGGTCTATTCTTTCCTCTATTATATTGTGGGTTATTTGGAAGGCACACAATAATGATGTCCTTGCAGGGAAGAGCTGGAATCTTACTGAGTCTCTAAAGAGACTCATTTATTTTGATGTTTCCTCGCAGGTTACTGTTGTTATTAAGATCAAGGAAAGTAAATTCTTACAGATCCTCAGGGATGGTGAAAATGTTATCTCTAAGAAAGATATAGCCCATGGCTATACCACTATGCAACCTGGCCCAGAGTTTGACAGCAAGCTTTCTGAATTCATAGATCAGGTGAAGAAGTCCAACCTGACTGCAGGAGAAGGAGGAATAGGGATTGGAACAGGCAGCTTCAGAACACACGAGATCATTGGATACACTGTTGTGTCCCCAGACTCTAATGAGTCAGATGCTAAGCATGATGTCCCGGATGATTAACCCAGAAGTACTTGATGCTAGCTTAGTTGTCTTTATAAGTTTTTATATGATTTGATACACTCCTCGATGCTGGTAAATATAAATTTTGAGCCTCTTTTTGATCTGGCTGGGTAGTCTATTCCAGCCCGTGCTGTAATACTTTATATTCACTATTGTACTGTCCTTTTTACTTATGATATGCAATAGAAAAAATATTATTATGCAAGGTGTACACCTATTTTCCCAATAGTAATATGGGGAATCTTAATGTTTCATGATAGGGGTGGATATCACCTCAATGATTCTCTCTCCCTTCTCTTTTTTATTACAAATTTTGAGTATGGTTTTAGGATGTGTGGGCCTAGTTTTGTGAAATAAACAAATTTAAGTTTTGTATAAATGTTAAAGTTATACCAGGAATTTGTACTAATTATAATGATTGCAGAATCATTTTATATTTCATAAAAGAAATTTGGTAAAGCATTTTACTCTCTTGGCCCTGATTACCCATTAATTTCCATACTTTATTAGTGATTAAATTGGTTGGATTTAACATGTCATCAAAGTTATAATATTATAAATGGTAAGTATAAGCAATAAGTAAGTAGTATACTCTTTCAATCGCAATTTGCAAGATAATTAATACATTAACATTTAAAGTTTTATAGTAACTTACTTGTGTCTAGATATCATTTTTCTTTAAAAGTCCAAGAAATTCAGTGAGCAAATTTGTGGAAACCCCAATCTTATATTAATTTCCTCAAATATGCTCCGAATGACATTAAATCTCAATCATAGTAGCTTCAATTTTTTCTTGATAACCCTTTTAAAAATATATTTTTTAGCCAATTTTAGAGATATCATGTTTTGACACTACTTGTAATGAAATAACTCACGCAAGAGAAAATATATATAATAAGAAATATGTTACAAATAGTTGATAACGCTTAAAAATAACAAGCCAATTTGATGGGCGGACACCTCCAAATATCTTGAATAAGAACACAATTTACAATATGATAATCAACTAACACTCACTACTTATATTTACCCTACTTATATGCCTTGGTTATCACCAAGGCTAATTGAAATGCTAATTATATAACCTACTCCAAATTGAATGCATAAATAAGAATTATTAAATTATTAGCTCCTATCTATGGCAGTAGAACTATAGGGAACAATTGAATTTAACTTGTTATTAATAAATTTCTTTTGAGAAAATCAGATGTAGATATGTTATATATTTCAAAAATATTTATTTTAACTAAAGTAGACATGCAATTGTTTTAGCAAAACAAATGTAGAATTTTTTAGTTTTTTTTCATTAGCTACAATGAATTAGGTCATATGGATTTCCTTTTTAGGAATTGTCCACTAGACAAAATTTTAGACTATTTTCTTGTTTAAATATTAATCATTAAAGCCCATGAGAAATATAT
>MU228158.1:630506-681937 GCA_018584345.1 Thuja plicata | reverse complement strand
GAATTTATCAAAATGAGCAGTGGAGCATTTAAATAGTCAAGTTAATATTTATTTTCTTAAATTTAAAAATTAAATAGCCAAGTTAATATTTATTTTCTTAAATTTAAAAATGTAACTAATTATGTAATGCCACATCAGTAGATCAATTAAGCAATGACTCAATCTGCCAATTAACCTACCGATTTAGCAATTAACCTACTAATTCAGCTTATCAGTTACAGCAAGTAGGATCAAAATGCGTAGCGGCCGTTATACTCTTATGCAGAAGGCAACACCGAATAGGAAGAAAAGTGGCGAATATGTAAAGAAAAATTGGGGGTAGGCGGTCTCTCCATCTCTAAGATTTCATAAGTCTGAAACCCTAGCAGACTACTGGGACCTTTCCTTCCTTGTCTAGAATACGTAAACAAAGAGATGCTATTTAGTGTATTTCTTACATAAGTCGCAAGAACATTTCTCTTTACTCAGATTTTCAATGCTTGAAATAAATGCATTACAAATTATGAGTGCATCATATGGAAATAACAGAAAATAGTGTGGTCTTTTTTAATTGGTTCATTCCTCCAAAAAAAATTAGTGTCCTGCATTCAATTTTCTCTAAGGAAAGATGAGAATATTGAACCCTAGTTATGTGCTTAAACTGAGAGCCCACTTAGAAAGTTATTATGGTGTTTGACAATCTCAGACTGCAATTTGGCTATACTATTGTACTTTTGTCTGATTATTAGACTAATGTTTTATCACCAAGTAGATATTTCATAATATTGGTACAACAGCAATTTCTTAAGGTTTTCGTCAAATGTTAGTCACTTCAAGTAGAATAAAAGTATAAACCTGCCACTCAAAGAAAATCGTGCAAGACTGGTGAAGAACGCTGTGTTAAAATTCCAACAAACTTCTGCAAGAAAATCATGTAAGCTTGGTGAAGAACCCACAGAAAAGGCTTACTTTTCAAGTCTGATTTCCAAAACTTCCTATGTAAGGATATGATTCACATAATATGCTATTTCAGATGACTTGCAAGATTTAGTTACCGAACCAAAAATTATTTTTACGAGTAGTGTTCCTTCTACAAAGGTGGGCCACTTCATCTGCAGAAAAATATATACAGCCTTACAAGAAAAGACGTGGCACATACAATAAACACAGCCAAAAATGTGGAAAATAGGTATTACACTGTAATTGTGCTGTCAGAAGTAATGTTGAAAACAAGACACAAACGAAATGCAACTTTAGTTATAATCAAGATGTTGTGCTTATCCATCCGTGCTGCCAGACCAAGTGAAAAATCTCTTAAAAAAACACCAAATCCTTAAATTCAAAATCAAACATTTTTTATTGGGTTCAAAGTCAACAAAAAGTTGAAAAATCTCAACGTGACATAATTAATGTTAATTGAACTAAAAGCAAATCTGCATTGGACACCAATATACTCGCAGATAACATTTACAAGTGAAAAAGTTTGCAATACTGTAAGACTTGTACTGTGGTAAATAGTTCTAAAATCTTCACTCCAAACTGATGGCATATATTGATGTTGAATTTAAAATTATTTATAAACAATACATTTCTGAGAGAACGGGGGCTGCCCGAATTCATGCTTCTTCAATGTATTCCTCAAGAATGCCTCTATCTAAAACCTAAACTCTATTAGATCCAATACCTTTCTCCACAAAAGCCATTGACTTACAAATTGAGCAGTTCATTGCAAGTTTTTTACTTAAGTTTTTGTCGAATACGGACTCCAAAACAAATCACTGATGATCAAAAGATTTATCCACGATGTCTGGGAGATGCACTCCAAGGAAAAAATATTACAATGGAAGCAGCATCTTTGTTATAGTTTTGGCAGGTTGAACATTTTCTTGAGCTCTCCAATAGTTTTATATTATACTACTGCCACTATGTTCTGTAAGTTATTATGTATTTTCTGCTAGTGGCATTGCTGCTGTTATGTAAGGATCAGCTGCTGTTTTGTAATGATCAGTCTTCTTCTGCAGTTTATAACTGCAATTTAAACTTTGTAAATTGCATTTTTTTCAATAAAAAAAATAACCACCAAAAACTGATATTAAACTTTGGACACTCCCAGCAAAGTTTTCTCATGTAATGTACAATATTGGGAGATAGTCGCAAGGATCTTGAAGGGTAAAAGTTAAAACAACATAAATAAAGCAGAATATTCCGTAAAACAACTTGGCAAGCAAATTGCTTAGAAGTTTAGAACTAAAGCTCTCACTATAAGTTGGAGAAGCAGTCGAAGGCAAACATGAACCTCTTCTTTCATAATGAATATACAAATATCAGTTATAGCTCAAGGATAAAATTTCTCCTCCATATAGACAATTCCAGATTCCAAAGCGGTATTAACAATGAATTCCGGTATCTGGCTTTTTTTTTGTATTAATTGCTGAAAGAATTCTAAAATTAACTCTTTACATGTAGCAAAATGCCACAAATGACTACCTTGATTATTTTCTATTTCCTAGCAAGTTATATTACACTAGCACTAGGCAATTGACTGACCAAAAACAAAAAATACATGGATTATCCATTCGTTGCTTGGCATATGCTTTTTGGATACGGGTCTGACGCACTCTTTGTTCTGCATGATATAGATCCCTCCCACAACAAGGGAGCATGCGTCCATTGACCAAACCACCTCCCACAAGAAGGGAACGTGCATCCATTGACCAAACCACCCCTCACTAGAGATTATAAAATGCCATAGCAAAGGTTACGGAGATAAGCTTTCATCATCAGAACTATCAAGCCGTCTTTCATAAAAACCTCTTGGAAGCGGATGAGGAAACATATTGACTGAAATTGAGGGAGGCCGAACAGAGCTTTGAATATTTTTTGTCTGTATTCTTCCTATTTCTCTACATACTTGGTCCAGCACACTTAGGAAGTCCCTTACGACTACAAAGAATCTGAGAGGATGTGCTTCTTCCTTGGCTGCATCCCCATGAAAATAATCTGTAATTTCCTTCACACGAGAGAAGGCTCTCTTTTCTTCATCTTTTATTCGAGATATATCCTCCTCAGCTTGTTGCAAAAAGGATTCCATGGATTTATAGAAGTTTCCTTGATTAGAACTCCCACCCACTTCCCCATCTTTTGTTTGTCTTGTGACATCTATTTGCAGAACCTCTCTTAACTTGCCTAAACCAAATGCAAGCTTTGAAACAGAATTGGACAAGACTTCCGAGTCTATTCCTGCTGCCTTCTTTACATTGCCCATTTCCGTGCTCAGGCCAGCAACAACCTGCAACCCAATTTTTTTGTAATCTTCTTCATTAGCATTCTGACTCTTTACTTCTGTATCCAGAGTGTGCAATTTACCATTTACAATATCAGATGCAGAATTGTTTACAGGCTGTTCACCAATACTTGCAACACGGGCACCTTCAGCTTTTATTATCTCCTGGACAACAAAATGCAATAACGTTGTCTTCCCATCTGTACCTTTGACATCAACTAGTTTGAGAAGAGTGTCAAGCTTAAAAGCTTGAGCATCCCCACGAATGGTACCAACATTCATCCGATTACCTGTCTTTAGAACAGCTTCCAACAACTTAAGGAATAGACGACTTGATCTTAATTCTTCACATGCTGCCTGTATGAAAGGAAATAATAAAATAGAGCATTAGCAACACTACTGCATTTAAGATGGGTTTATTTTTTTAGTTATTTTTTCCTTTCATTGTACTCTAGCACCTTTTTACCTAGCATGAAGAAACTTTGCATTGTCATTTACCTCTAAAGTCACATAGGATTTTCTTATGTGACTAATTTCCTCTTTAAAATTAGCCCGGTACAGCATGCCATCAACTCGTTTGAAGGCAAAAGGAATATCTAACAATGCTTTAAGAAACCGTTCTGCTGGTCCAATTTTGGAAATATCTCCATTATACTCTTTCAATCTAATTTCTTCTTCTTTTGATGGTGCCATCTTGACTAGAGTCTCCAAGAGCTCTGTACCTAGACTGTCAGATGTCCCTGCCACAAAAAATAATGTAGTAAATATTCAATTCTTTCAGGCTATTCAATTTGATGTCACAAAAGAAAATATGTTTTCACTGAACCTCTAAAAATGTGCAACTTTCTCCAGATTGGGACCAATTACTCATATATTTGATGAAATGAATTGTATAGACGAGAAAAGTGATTAACAGACAAAACTATGTAATAATCATCAGAAGAAATTCTAAATGTGCTCTAACAATCCTCCCTGATAAACAGTGAGATTACAATAATAAACTTACAAGATTGCTATTACAAATCGATATGTTTTTTTATTATCTCTAAATGGGAATACTATCCTGACTATTCAATATAAGTAATAGTGTGCCATCTCAAATGAGAATAGGAATGGATGGACATTCATATATTAGAATAGTCAAACAACCAGCAGGACTACCAAATGAAAAAAAATTCTTCTTGATAGGAACATTGCATGCGAATTTAATGAGACAAATTATTTTCCTTTTGACAGTCTCCAGCAAAACCCATGGGCATGCCACAGACATTTTCTTTTAGTTGAGAGATTGCTCTTGTTCCAATTATTTGTTCTTGCAATTTAGATAGCATTTAGTTACAAATTCATCAAGAGTGAGTGTGGAGTCTCCATGGCATTAATTCACAAGGAATACTTATGCATTTTGGGGATGATATTTCTTACTCTCTTCCATATAAAAGAAAACTGTGGACTTCCATTATTCACTCAAGAATGTTTCAGCCTTGATGCTCTCATGAAAACAAGACCACCATGAAATATCAAGCTGGTGAAGAATAACTCAAAATTTCTTAAAAAATGGGCAGGCGTGGGAATTCCAACCATGAGGATGTGGAATCATGGTTGTCATCTAAAACTAAAAGGAAATAAGATGCATGAACTACAATACTGTGACGATACATTTTGTCCTAAAAAGTTCAAAACAGTACATGTAGGGTTTCAAAACCAAAGCATCCACCTGTGTAATATTATAACTTTGTAAGAACGAAACATAAAATTATCTCTGAGCATAAAATTAAGCAGCCCATTATTGCAAATCTGAAAATAGCTTTCCTTGCTGACCAGACATTGATATAAAGAAGGGAAATCTATAACATGGGAAACATAATCTGAAATATTTGAACACTGTAATCACTATGGTAGTGTCAATCACTTACCAAATGATACCTCTGATATCTCTCTGTATACTAGACTTGAAGTAAATAGAAAATATTCCCAGGCAACAACTCCTACATCTGAATCAGAAAGATAATTGACCAGGTCCTGAATTAATATGCTCTAAATTAATACATCTCTGAGCATGACAATTTTACCCCCACATAAGTTTTTGTTAGCAGCGAAAAAAGATCCCACTACCCTACAAATTATTTGACAGAACATGGCAGGGCATGTTGCATTCCATCCAATATTTTAAAATTCTGTGAAATTGTTAATTCTTGACCTTTGTATGTTTTGTTTTGAGACATGTTGCATGCTAGCTAATATAAGATAGAATTTATAACAGGAAAACCCATTCAACACAAGTCAATCAGAATTTTGAAAAGACTGCTTGCACTCAGGCTACAAATGTGACCCCTATTTAGAGAATATTTGAAACAATTCTTAAAACTCTACTCAAGCACATGCAAAAAGCTTACTGAGTGCACATATATGTGTGTGCATGCATGCGCATGCAAGCACAATAAATGACCCAAAAGAGGCATCCATTTCACTTGCTTTCAAGTCCAATATTTCTTGGTTGTGATGATTACTTCTAAAATTCTAATTCACATGCATTGAAATCCCCGAAATACAGAATACATATGAACCACAAAACTTGACCACCATTCCATAGTTATACCATAGAGCAAGAATCGTGAGGTAATATCCAATCCACAACAATCATCCCATACATGACATAATTTTCTCTGCTATTGGATAGTGGCTGACAAATGGTTCTTTCTAAAAATTCTCTAGAGACAGTCTCTCCCACCGCCTAATCAATAAGTTAAGCTACTTCAATCTCACATGCCCCAAACCCAAGTGGTTTTAAAAGATCTCACCCCTCCCCCTTTGATGAGTAAAGCCAAGCCTTGTCACTAACCATCCACTTCACTGTTCATGGCATAACATGTATAAGCTTTTGGATATGCATAACTTAGAGAACAGGAGATAAGTTCAGTGTGCTAAAATATTTCCACAATCCATCAAATAAAGAGAATGCTGCTTCTAGATTCAATTGTGTCTAGGATTTTTAGCATCAACGTTCCAGATCACACTCCACAATCCATCATCAGGATGAATGTTATTGACTCTCTTCGTCCTGATGATGGATCACAGAGTGTGATCCAAAACGTTGATGCTAAAAATCCTACACACAATTGAATCCAGAAGCAGCATTCTCTTTATTTAGGTGATAACTTGTTCCCCTTCTGTCTCATCTCCTCTGCCGCATCACTTGGCAAGACAACAAAAGAAAGAGATTGGCCGTGTTGACTCCAAGATTCCTAGGGTCCTATTGTCGCCACTACATCACACGCCAGTTCTTTCTAAACTGGAGACCACCCTTTTTGAGTTCTATTTTTCTTTAATTCTTTGTTTTGTGCCTCTAAGTGCGTGCTCCTGTTTTCATTTTCTAGTTGCTCATAACCCTGTTGGATAATCAATCTAAGAACATTCATTTCAGACTATGAACTCCTCTTGTGAATCTCCTTGGTCTTGTGTGTGTTGCAATGTTCATAACTGGACCTCCAGGTTTTCCTTGTTAAGCATCCATGGCAGTCTATTTCACTTAGAACTCTGCAGAACATCCCAAGTCTTTTGCTTCACCTCAAGTGCATGCCCATTATGTTCTAATTGTATGTAACCTGCTATACCCGGTTCCCATAACTCAAGGGAGCTTGTTGTAACACATGGGTAGCCAGCAACTAGTTCTATAGCTAATTTGCCATTGCAGGTAATTGACTAAGCCAGTCTTCCTCCTATTCCCTACAATTTAAATTTGCCTGCAATTGTATGTCACCAGCATGCAATGACAGACGAGGCACTAATCTTAGGTACCACAATTTCACCAGTCAAAAAGCATAAACATGTGCTCGTGTGGGGCACATTCAACAAACGAACAAATCATGCATCATTATGTGTAGACTGATAAGTTTGGCTGCGAAAGTTTGAGCAAGGAACACATGTCGCAATTTAGCATTGTGGATAATAGAAACTGCTTGCTGCTTTCCAATCTCTAAAGTAAATATTCATTGTCAGTATGAAGGACTTCAGTTATGGTAGATGTGACCATAGGGGGTGACATCTTAACGCATGAACCAACTCAATGGCATTAGTGAACGGTGGGTCCAAATGAATGCACATGCAGCTTGATTTTATTGGCTGCAGAGAATATGGCACTGGGGTCAATTGAAATTGCTTAATGCTTTTGTTTGCACACCATGAACATGAACAATTGATCTAATGAGCTATGCCTACGATGCATGCCAACCATTGATCACTATGAAAGTTTGATGAATAGAGGTATATGCACACCTTTACACCTACTATCTGTTGTTGCATTGTCCTACCAATTCAACATATAGTTTTCTAATGCAAATGAATTTGACATCTGTCTACGAGACAGAGCCCCACTCTGTGAATACAATGAATGCCCCTTTGAACTCTGATGTATAAACTGTGAACCTGGCTATCTTGGAGACTTTTGAACTGCAACATACAAACAAACATTATTTTGACTTCAACATATTACTTTTGACTGAAATATTGAGCATTGGAACAAGATTCCAAAAAAGATTTTGCATATCAAGACACAATTTATATAACAAAACCAAAGATCGCACATTAGTGGATTTCAAAAGAAATTGAATTTGTTTGAGAGAAGTAACCAATGCAACACTTTAACTGCCATGTTGGAATTTGATAATCATTGTCCTGGATCCTATAGTGTATGAGTTGATCAATATGGATACCTCATTCGATGGATCAATACTAATATGGCCCTGATAATAAATGACAAATACAGATTTGGAGTACTGTTGGAATTTCTATTGTTGAGTTGTCCTAAGATGGGTGTAAGAATTTAGTGAGAACTAATATGAAACATTGATGATATTGTTGCTCTTGAAGATTCAACCTTCCTTTTCATTTCAACAAACCTATTGTTTGCCAAAATCAAATTTAAGGCTTTCCAATGAAAGGGGAAGGAAGAAGTTAGACTACTTGCATTGGAATTGCACACATAAAGATTAAATGACTTTTTCTTTGGAAGCACAGAAAATTGCTAAAGCTTAATGAGGACCTATTTAAACCTCAAATTATGGACCTGATACTTCGAAAAGAGACCATTTTTGAGAGGTTGCAAAAAAAAATTGCCAAAATGGGACCAGCTTGATGATCTCAAAGGAACCATTGCTTGCTTCCAACTCAATCAGTATTTATCACTTTGAATTTAGGGAACCTTTACCTTTGAAATTCAAATTGAATTTTAAGGATACCAATTTGAAATTGCAACTATATGGATACCCCACTAAATCTAATGAAATTAGCTAAAAGTAAAAACATGTTCAATCAGATTCAAAATAGTAAAAAGAACAGATCTTGCCCCGTGAAACTTAAATATCTACCAGGTTAATGTCAGCAGGTAGAAATTGATATGACTAAGGCTGATGAGTTTGGCCAAGATTTTGAACACTTAACTGAATCAGTTGCTAATATATCAAAACTACTATCAAGTAACCAAAATAATCTGCTCTCTAAGTATGAAACAAATTAATAATGAGTTTGGACTGCAACTGAAACTCTGAAATGTATCATATTTTTATGGACACAAAATGATATGTTTAAATTGTTATATCTAAATTGTTCTTTAGTTATAACTTATTTAGGATTAGAAGCTAATGAATCTTTACGTGTCATGATCCTTGTGTAAAACTTTGGAAAATCGTGCTGTCATTTGAACTTAACCAATTTGCTTTTCACAATAACAGACTCAAGAAAATCACAAGTTCTAATCCACTTATACCATACAAGCAAAGACCTTAATGCGTGATGTGACTTCATTCACCAGCGATCCTAACCTTTAATCAGGTGGGTGTGTTTCTAGCTTGGGGTCGTTATCTCAAAGGAAGTGTTACTCGTGTTTAGTTTTCTATGTCAATAGAAGGCCATAGACTTCACAATGGATGGAAGTGTTACTTCAGTCTAGTAACTTGCCTTTTGTCAGTATTAAGCTACAAGTTATACTAATAAATACTAGTTCCTGCAATTATGGTGGAGGCTAAAATGTTGCATTGTAGTATTTAGTTAAAATTTAAAAACCAAACCATGGCTATGTTGCTAACTTTGCTTATGAAAAAATATTCTGCTCCATGTAGGTCTCCTGCAAAATACCTTTAAGATTAAAACATAGGACTGTTATCCATCCACTTTGCCATACTGAGAAGCAATTAGGAGATCATCCACTTTGGCATCACAACATCAATTAAGCCCTCAAAAGAGAAATTTCAAATTTGTAATTTTTCCTGAAGTTTGCGAACAAAAGGAACAGAGTTAGAAACTCACCTTCCAGTAGTGCATCACAGACTTCCTCCTTAGTTACACTCAGTGCCCGTAAAAGTATTGCTATATTTTGGGACTTTTTGGACTCAAGAATACGTTGGTTCTGAGAAGGAGGAGTAGAACCCAATCCTCTGGTGACGTCTGATTTCACTGGAGTTGGGGTATTGTAAACAAAGAGAGTTTCAAACATCTCTTCATTCAATCTGTACATGCAAGTTCAAGTAATGAAAAATTGAAAAGAGAAATTATATCTTGGGGCATTGTTTAAGCAGATCAATCATACCCAGTAATTAAAAGTTATCAGAAAATATAGCTGTTTGTTTGAGCATACAAGTAATTTGCATTAAACAACCTTGTGCAAAAAGGCTATTCCTTATATATCCCACTTCATCCTAATCAGATCAGAGTAATTCTTACTTGAAGGATCCTGATTTTAGTTGGTCCCAGACCATTGCACGGTCAGGACTTGCTCGAACTTTATCCCAATGTAAAGGCTTCAGCTTAGGCCGCGGTGTCCCATCTGTACCTGCTACATTCAGATGCTCCGCAGCATTTTCAGAGAGTGAATGGCCAGAAGTAGGCGCGATAGGATGCAAAGATTGACCAGTTCTTGAAGAATATAATGCTGAATTTGGCCGGAAGGCAGGACGTGAAGACGGAGGCGGATGACTTTCTGGTGGACTAGATTTGTTTTGAGTAGGCAGAGGAGGTGGAGGAGGGGGGCTCTTGGATGATGGCTGTGGAAGTTGTGACTGCCTACCTGATCTGGAAGAAGACAAGAATGGCGGAGGAGGACGTGTTGGCAGGGGAGGGAGTGGTGAATATGAGTTCTTGCTAGATGGTGGTGAAACTGAGGATGAAGGAGAAGCTGGCAATACCCTGTTGGGCTTTTCTCCAACATGTGCCAATGATGATAATCTGGTATCACGCGAAGCAGGTAGCTGAAATGGATTGGATTTTTCTTTGGTGGGTGAAGGAGATGATAATGATAAGCCAGTCTTTTCCTTAGCTGGTTGACGTGCCCATGATTGCTGATCAGGCTTTTGTTTAGCAGATGGGGAGATTAGAGGCCGTGCAGGTTGGAATAATGGGGGAGGTGGAGGCGGGGGTGGAGTCTTGAATTGGTGGTGGGTAGGAGGAGGAGCAATGGGAGAATGGGTTTCAGAATTCGGGGATGGAGGAATATGACGAGGATATTGGTGAGGTGGTGAATGTGAATGTAAATGTGACCGAATTGGAGGGGGTAGAACAGTGGGGGTAATGGGCGGAGAGGGAGGACTAGTCTCCAATGGAGAAGGAGACGACACTCCGGAAGAAGTTGCAGGTGATGAAGGATAGGAATGTGTAGACGTAGACTCTGATTTCAAAGACACTATAGAAGGCTGCTGTTGCAGCGGAGGAGAAGAAGAAAACAACCTCTTGCATACCGATTGCCGAGGACTATCATTATTGCTTCGCGATGAAGTTGTTGAAGGACACCGGGGTGAATAAAAGGACTCCTCATCAGACGAATCGCTGCACACACCGGAATGGGGAGGTCTCCTCGCCAGAGGTGGAAGTGGGTGAATTTCAGGACTCCGTCTGTGAAACCTCTCCACCACATCAGCATCAACGCCATTTGGCATTCCGAACTTGAAATTCAGTACAGTCTTATTATCCTCCTGGTAACCATCATCCTTGTCATCAGCAAATCGACTCTCATTCTCATTCTGCTTATGCTTGTGGGTGTAAGAGGGGATGTAACCATCTTCCATCTTATGGGTATGGATAGGTGCATTACTATCCCCTATAGGGTGAACATGGGTGTCTCTATCTCTTTCTAGCTTGGAACTCCTGCCATTTGCAAACGGCTCCATGGTTCCCAAATAGAAAACATCCGATCCACCGCCATTGACAGCCAATTTAGTTGTGACAGGGCCAGGGGAATTAAAAACCCTCAAATTTCCAGACCCGTTTGGCTCCCTGAGTGGGGTTTCATCCTGATATATATTGGATGTCACCCAGAGATCCTTACCCCGCTTACGATGCAAGTAAAACAGCAATAAACCAAGGGCAGCGATTGCGCTCAAAATCACTACAAACGCAATCACGATATTCTTTGACCTTTTACTTTTACTACTACTACCACCACTACTACTAGCATTAGCAGATTGTCGCCCATTAGGATCAGCCGGAATGCTGGTACTACCGCTGCTGGAAGACGGATCCGGGGGCGATGGCGGCGACAAGGAGGGCGACAGGGGGAAAAAGGGCTGGTTTGTGAAGGGAGGAGGCTGTATCCCACCACCCCTATTTGACAATGACGCAGGAGCAGGAACTGGAGCAGCCGGCTGCACAATAGGAAACAGAGGCTCGTGCAAAACCCTTCTAGGCTTTGTCTCTTCCTCAATTCTCCTGGATCCATGTAATCCCCCTAAAGCATCTGATGAACCCACTAGAACAATGAAAAGTAGTAAAATGTATCTTGAGCTGGGATAAGGGTTTCCCCTAAAGCAGTAATGATAGCTCTCCATCCTGCAAATTAAGTTCTCTCCAGATCTGTTTACAAATCCAATTTCCCAATTGTCATTGGTCTTTGATGTTCCAGTGCAGATCCATAAAGACCTGCATTGTCCGTCTGCAATTGTATTCTATGGGGATGAAATATCAAACAGTAATCCCCGTGTGCACCGTTTTTCAGCAATGATTTGCCCCTGTGCATATATCTTTGCTGAAATTTTTTAATTCTGGCAGACGAGAAATCCACACTTTCTCGACTTGGGTGCCACTGCTACTGCCATTGACGGTCAGTAATGGTATTATTATTGGGATTCTGAAAGGAAACGTCCAAGAAACAGAAGAAGGAGAATGTTGAAGGTTGTACGGAGATTTGTGACTAATTTGTTTTATTGCTGAAGCTGAGAGAGATTCGAACTCTCGACCTCTCTCTGAACCAGTTGTCCACGTTGTCTACATTGGTTCTGTCCATGCAATAGAATGCTCCTATTGTTACGTACTACATTACCACTATCGCACTGAACCTCCGCTCTTCTGTCACTTGCCCGGAATAGAGTTTCCCCGTCAATTCACGGGAATCGCAAGTTACCGTTTTTTTCTCGGTGAAAGGCAAATGAGTGCCATGTATGAAGGCTGCAAGGGGCCCACTTGATATCGTAAAAAGTTGATCTGAGCCACAAAAAAATAAAATTCTGAGAATATTTGTGATTAAATATGTCCTTATTTACTTACGGAGCACCAAATATTTGGAATCATTCCAACGTCTATCCCTTTGAGTTACATTCGTACCTCTCATTCATTATATATCTGAAAACTTATCATTTAAGCTTTGATCTATTTAAGAGTGTGTGTGTACATACCTCCAAATGTCGTTGATGTCCAGTCGTTTTTATCATGCCAAATAGAAATTTACGTAAGACACTACTGAAGTGGGTTTGGTATTCTTTTTTTGGGAGGGTTTTATTGTAATATTTTTTTTGTTTAACCGTGAGTGTCCCCGCGACTTAGCCCGGCGACCCAACATTCTGTATCTTGGGTACTAGGGGCGAGCAGAGGCGAGATGAATCCTCAGGGGATGAACCAAACTTATTAGATCAAATTTATTGATTCTTGTTTCATGAGTAGTGGTTCACAAGAATCTATCTCTTGGAACACTTAAAGAAGACTCTTCGATGAGTATGACATATAGAAACCCTTTTCCCAATCTATAATAACAATGCAAAAAAATTGCAAACCCACCAAGTCTCTCCCTGGCATACTACCCCCACACGTCATTATAGGTCATAATTATAACACACTATTACTATGAATAGAGATCAAAAAAGTTGTACAAGGACCCAAAACCATACATTACCACCATTTCCATCTTCACCAAATCTAGTGTCTTTGTTATCCTCCTTGGCTTCATAACTAACATTCTAACATCAGAATAAATGTCGACCGAGCATCCCTAGCAACTACATTTTCCACACAACCTTTCAAAAAATTAACACCATTACAAGGCATTCCTCTTTGAGCAACAACTTCCATGTCGGTTCTCTGCACTATGGAGGAGTGATAGGGTCATTTCCTCTGCCCAGGGCGTTTCTCATATCACCCATTAAAATTAGCCCTCTTGCCATAACCGTACAAGTCAAATACCCTCGCAATCCACCACACCAGTGCTTCCAAACCAGCTTTTCCATGAGATCACTCACCAAGTTTTTGTGTTCTCCTGCATCTAGAAAAATATTGCATAAAATATTGATGCCACATCTGAGTTAACTTGGTATCAATCGTTGTCGTTCAAATACACATCATCAATAACTATCTGTAGTGCCTGAACTACCAACCCCACATCAGTCTTTAAAATATCCATAAAGTGTCTCCATAAAATGTCATTTTCCATTTCCTGGCTAAAATATAGATAGACAAGTTCATCATTGTTGGCACCAAATGTTACATTACAGCCCTCGCCATCTGTCATAATTAAATAGCACCCAACAACATAAAGAAATCTACCTACCAAACTAATGTCAGGTTTGACATTGATGACAGAATCCCTAAGAGTAATGAGGATCATAGCGCTAATATGGAGAAGTGGATCAGCAAGGACATGAATGAAATGAAGCGGCACTTGAAGGAGATGGAAGAAGCCATGGAGCCCTTTAAAACTAAGCTAGAAAAGGATCTTTTGATAAAGGTAAATAATAATAACTTGAATGAAGAGATAACGGCCAGAATCACTACTCTGGTGGAGGAGAAGCTGAAAGATATGAAAGAAAAAATCAGCCACAATGGGCATATGATAAGTATCATTCTTAAGCATAGCAATGAGGGGCTTAAAGTCTTTGTGCTTAATCTTAAGGCTTTGTATGCTTATCTGGAGAGCAGCATGCTGGAGAATACAACTATCACTATGGAAGAAAAAGTTGGGAGTTCGGGCCTGGGAATCAGAACAAGAAGCGACATCAAAAGGAAACTTCCAGAGATACCTAAGGAGTTGAAAGCCCTTAAAGACTCCATTGATATGATGGGAGATATGCAGAAAGAGGCTGAGAAGGCCTTTGAAAGTATTAAGTAGTTTCTCTTTTTGTTTCGTGCTGGTAGTTAGCCTCGAAGATGTGCTGGTAACTATTTTTTGGCTGCTTTTGTGTCTTTTTTTTGTTTTGCTGGGTTAGTTGGGGTCCTGCTTCTCGTTGTATAACACGCTTTCGATGTTTGTAAGGGTTGTTGTTTATCTTTTGTTCTAAGCTGTAAATAGTTTCGGGTTCCATTCAAAACCTGTATTTACCTTAATCAAAAACAACATAAAGAAATATGCATCCACCATACCAATTTTCAATGCTCTAGCTCTCTCATGATGAAATCCACCAAGTTCATCTAATCTAGTTTGGTTGTGGGAATTAGAAAATGTTGAATTTGATCAAATGTTGGAAATAGTCAAATCATGGATTTGATATTCTGATTTTTCATTTTCGGAATATAGTTTGGACCGTTTAATTGACCCGGAATATAAGCGAGAAGATGCATTTCCTTCGTTTGGTTCCACATTTTGAAACTGGAATTGGAATTTGAGTATGGTTTTCCAATGGAGGAAAGTTGCATTTGAGATTGTGAGTATCAGGAGACCGAGGTTCAAATGAGGATGGTTGTTGCAGGGGGGAGATGTTTGTGGGATCAAAGATAATGGTTTGTGTTGTGTTGGAATGGGTCTGGGACTGTGGACTCACAGGCGGGGCAGTTTAGCGCCCTGGCTTTGGGAGATGGGTATAGTTGTGGAATCAAGCAAGAGAACAAGATGGTGGTTTGCTGGGGGATTCGTACCAGAGATATAATGGGAGCCTATCATTTGAAGCGATTGTGGTTGGTGATAACTATACTTGTGGATTGGTGACGGCCAATTTCTCTGTTCTGTGCTAGGGAGGTCGTGAGTTCGAGTCTGAAACCATTCTCTCATTGCCCTAGGTTCTCCCCAGGTCGCGTGGGAGCTCCAGATGTTCCTACAACTCAAATACGTTTACCTACATATAAAGAACCCGTGCTTTTTTTAGATCAGTACCTCATTATAGGAAAGGGCGACTCAAATTCTCATTTTTCCATAACAAAGTGAAGACCGACAGTTGGTGATGCAACCAGATACTCGGGGTGTTCTCCATCACCGGAAGAAGAACATCTCTTGCAACAACCCCATGTTTTAGGATGATTGTTGTTGCTTTTTCATTATGAGTACCCGAATTCAGACAATCTCTGCGCTGACAAAATTGGTAGGAAACTTTCTCAGTTTGAACAGAGAGAGGGGTCACTTAATGTACGCAACATCCATCACCAGCATGACGAGCAAACATAGAAGAGACAGAGAAAGCCCTAAATTGATCCAGAGTCAAACACTAGAGCTTTGTGCCCATGTAATCAGAATTAACAGAAACAACACGCATGTCACTATATAATCCACTGAAAAAACTTGGTCTACCTGCTTGCTGGGGTAAATATAGCTAAAATAATCTATGGTCATTATGTAGGCATTCCATGGGAGAAAAAACCCCGCGCCAAGTGTGAAGTACGATAAATAGGCTAAATTAAAGTTGTCTTTTGTGGTGAGAAAACCTTCGTTTGTGAGCGGCTGGAGATCCTGGTCGCCTTCGCTGACATTTTTCACTCTTGGGTTTCTGAACAGTCTCATTGATGAATGTAGATTTCTCTTAATCGAAATGAATCTGTGAGCAGAGATCGTGGAATTCAGCATCTCCTGGTGGTTTTTAAATCATGAGAAAGTCACTGGCTCGATTCCCACGCAAGCTTGCCTTTCAGCGTCATTATTGCTACCGAACCCCAAAAAAAAAATGCATGCGGACCCGAAATGGTTTCAAAATGGGGATTGAAAAAAATGAGAATTTGGCCCTCAAATTCCAGTTCCACCTTTTCAAGTGGAAGATGTATATGCTCATTTTGGGTCAAAATGAGCATATACATCTCCCTCTTCCAATTTCATTTTGCACTGCCAAACTGAAGATTTGACAACATCAGAATTTGTTTATGCCAATTCCCACAACCAAATGGGGCCTTAGAACTCATTAGTGTTACTTGCTCATAAGAATTTTAAGGATATCTATTTCGTCAATGTCATTTCGACAACCTCGGTCTTATTTATTATATCATAGTGATTAAAAATACTGTATATATAGTTAGGTTTGGTATTTTACTTTTTATAGAGGGTTTTCTATTTAATATAGAAGTACGAATATTTTTGATATTTTTTCAATTGAGATTTGAGAGAGTTGAGAGTCCAGAGTCAAGCATTGAAGGATTTCTATTTTGTCAATGTCATCTTGACAATCTCAATCTTATTCATTATATCATACATGTAGAAACTTGAATATTGATAAATGGCATACTCAAGAAACATACATCGCCCTCATTAATTATACTAAATGAACTAAGCTACAACCTTTTAGAACTAACCACTATATATATTATATTCATATTGAAAGAAAAATAGATGTAAAACCTACAACTATTTCCATGTTTAGAGTACCTCAATCATATTAGTCTTAACTCCAAATCCTAAGGATGTGTGAATCTTGTAAGTGTATATAAAAGTCCAAAAGTGGGGATGATGAAAATGGAAATGACTACTCGTTCCCATTAGATTAGACTAGTTTCTAGGATTTAGGAAATTGTAGGTAAATAATATTTTTTTAATAAGTTATTTACATTTGATTTTATCTATTTTGATATAAAATTTTTGTCTATGGCTAGTTCTATATCAGTCTTTTGGTATTAATATGCTTTTGATGTCTCTAGGCTATTTCATAATAGGATTAGCAGTCTAGTTTTCATACTTTTAATATCAAAAACATAAATTTTTATAATTGTACTTTTTTTAATTAAATTATTTTTTTGTTTTCTTTAAATATTATCAATGGAAATATTTAGATAAAGAAGGAATGAGTTAGAAACATATCAAAATCATAATTAAACATAAAATCTAAAGTTAGGTAAAATAGAGAAAAATGTAAATATTATTCTATTTTATATTAAATATTTTAAAATATATATATTATAAGTTTTATAGTTTACAAATTATTATTTTCTTAAAATGTTTTAGGAGGTCTCGTTTATTGATTTTCTTGTAAGTATGTTTTTGCATTTGTTATTATAATTTGAAGCACAAATGCTTATAATATTTAAATATGATTTTTTGTCTTGTCATTTTTTATATTTTCAAAGGTTTTTGAGTATTTCATTTTTAATTGTAAATACATTTCATATGAGATGATTGTTTCATTATTGATGTGGTGGCATAACTGATGCAAAGCTTTATTGAGTGTTGAATTGTACAGGTTTGATGACAGGAAGATCAGTTATCGTGTTGTAATTGATGTCAACTTGGTGTTGTGTTTATTGACAATGTTCATGATGTGTTGCCAAGTATAAGTACAGATGAATTATGTGTTGCAGTAAGAATTGGAGTATGTGATCAATGTTAGAGACTCTGGGATATCTCTAGATTCATTATGTATGATAGCGTAAGCTAGAAACAAAAATAGCGCAAGATATGATTGATTAAAGAGCAACAAAACAGATAGAAGAACAGATAGTGACAGACAGTGATGATTTGATTGTTCTATCAAATCGGTATGGATTCAAGTGTTGTGGTCATGATATGTTTATCTTGAATAAGATATGTTGTTGATCCTATGATCGCAAAAGGATTGGAGTACCACAAGGTATAGTTTCTGTTGACGGAAGATTGTTCTGTGCAAAAGTTAGAAAATGGTTGAACAGGTTTGAGCAGTTGATGTTAGATCAATGAGTGGGTATGATGTGATCGTTTGTAGGGGATGCTTCTATGATCCAGGTGTCAAGGTGACATGGCATAACATATTTGTAATGATTAATTTCTATTTCATTGCTTGAGGTGATCGGATTTAATCAAGGTTTGGAAGCATGTTGAAGAAGTCAAAAAGGTTTGACTGTTCTTGATTTAAATCAAATGTGCGGTGAATCTGAAGGTCGACACGGACTTGAAATTGTAATCAATAATTGGTAACACATTTTAGGGTTCAAGGATTGAGCGAGAATGAATTGTAATGATGAAATTCAATGTATTAGGTCATGATTAAGGCGGTGGCCGCCTAAAGAACTTGTAATGTATTTATATGAAAAATGATGAATTATGCAAGTGTAGATCATGGATGAAAAGGTGCAGTCAAGTGAAGAGAGAAGATAGTCTGCAGGAAGCAGAAGTGTTTTGCTTAATTGGATCTGAACAAGAAGAGGATGTGTGCTACACCCAGATCATTGTACTTGTTCATTCCTAACAATTTCTGCAAGAAAATCCCTTAACGAGTAGACTCTAACAAATTTGATTTGTAAATCCTTTAACAGGGTGACTCTTTAACTGGGGTAAAGCTCCTAACAAGGTTAGAGGTAAATCCCTTAATAGGGTGGCTCTTTAACAAGGTAAAGCTCATAATAGTTCTAGAGGTAAATCCCTTAACCGGGTGACTCCTAAAATGGTCTAATCCTAATAGGGCATCATTGTAAGCTCCTAACAGGTCTAGGCCTTTACCAAGGCGCATTTCAGAAGAGTGCAAATATTTGTGGGTGTTAATCCCCACCATGGTTTTCACCCTCAGTCAGGGTTTCCATAATAAAAATCCTGGTGTTACTTTGTTGCATGCGCTGATGATTGTTTGATTATTTTGTTTATTGCATGCATAAGGTTTAAATTTGATGAATGTGGTTTATGGTGTTGAATGAATTGTGAAAATTTTCAAATCTGATAGATTGTTGATTCACCCCCCCCCCCTCTCAGTAATCTTTGACCTTATAGATTTAAAAATTGGTATCAGAGCTTAGGTCCTCTTGGTGNTTGTTGATTCCCCCCCCCCCCCTCTCAGTAATCTTTGACCTTATAGATTTAAAAATTGGTATCAGAGCTTAGGTCCTCTTGGTGGTAAGCCTAACAACTCGAGGAAAAGATTTGATGATGAAGGAAGGTCCTAAGTTTACAAGGGACAACTACACAATATGGAGCAACGGGATGAAGATCTATCTAAAAGGCATGGGGCCATAGTTCTAGAATCATGTGGAAACAATATATACAGTTCCTACTGGGATTCTTGATGTAGATTAGTTAACGGAGCAACAGGAGAACATACAAGCACTGGAAGCAATTATAAGTACCTTGTCTGATACTAAGTATGTTGACATTCATGGCCTTGAGACTGTCTTTGATGTTTGGGAAAATTTGAAGCTAATCTATAGTTGAGATAGACATGTGCAAAAAACTAGGGTAGACACCTTGAAGGGAAAATATGATGACATGAACATGGTGGAAAGTGAGAACATTGCTCAATATGGTCAAAAGATAAAGAAAGTAATTGGTGCTATCAAAGTTTTCGGTGGTTACATTGAAGAAAGTGATGTGGTAACTAAAATGTTGAGAACCTTGTTACCTGCTTATGCCATTAGAGTGTCTTCTATACAAGAATTGAGGATATTTGATATTGTTTCTATTGATGGATTGGTTGGTAAGCTCGTTGCTTTTGAATTAAGTAACTATGATAATAATATGCCTAAAGTTGAAGCATCTTTTAAGGCCTCTTTTTCATTAGCATCAGAGAAGAAGGGAAAATAGTTAAGTCATGAAAGTTATTCTAGGGATCTTGAATCTATCTTTGAAGGAGAAAGAAAGCAAGAAGACCTTGAAGCCTTACTTGCAAGGAGATTACCTAGAGGAACCGATAAGTACAAAGACTAGCCTTCTAGGTGTCCTAATGGTGAACAAAAAGATAAGATTAGAAGATTCAAAGGAAAAGGAAAGAAGCAATGTTATGTTGTTGTAGATGAAGGTGTGACTAATGAGGAATCAGAAGACAATAAACAAGAGGAGATAATATTTGTTGCATTAAAAGAGGATGTTGCGGAAGGTGAAATGGCCTTAGTCTCTTGCATGGATCAAGCCAATGAGTGGGTCATTAATAATGGTTTCTCCCATCACATGATCGGTGATAGAAGTAAGTTCATCAAGCTTGATGAATTTGATGGTGGTGTTGTCAGGTTTGGTAACAATACACCCTGTTTGGTTAAAGGGAAAGGTACAATTTATTTGAATGGTAATAGTAATGCTGATGATATCTACTTTATAGAAGGTCTATCACATAATTTTTTGAGTGTGGGTCATTTTAATGACAAAGGTTATAGACTTGAGTTCAAAGGAGGAGTGTGCAGGATACTTGGAGGATCGGGTGATCTGATTGCAACTGGTAGGCAAACTAGAGGTAATTTATTCCATCTGAATACTACTATAAATAGTTGTTTGGTGGCTAGAGTTGATGATAGTTGGTTGTGGCATAGAAGCTTTTGTCATGTGAACTTTGATAGTTTGGTCAAAGTTAGTAAGTTGAATGCAGTTAGAGGATTGTCATAATTAGTTAAACCAAACAAAATCATGTGCAAGGAATGTCAGTTGGGTAAGTTAACTAGTTCTACTTTTAGTAGCAAGTCTTTTTCATCAGAGAATATATTGGATTTAGTGCACACTGACTTGTCTAGTCCTATGGGGACTAAAATCTATCATGGTGATAAATATTTCATATTGTTACTTGATAATTACTCAAGCATGATGTGGGTGACTTTCTTGAAGGATAAGTCTGATGCTTTCTATAAGTTCAAATCTTGTAAAGAACTTGTTGAGAATGAAATGGGTAAAATATTGAAGTGCTTAAGGTCTAATAGAGGAGGAGAATTCACTTCAGCATAGTTTGTAAAATTGTGTGAAGAAAATAGAATAAAGAGGCAAATGTCAGCACCTAGAACACCTCAGCAAAATGGAGTTGTTGAAAGGAGGAACAAAACCATAGTTGATGTTTCTATGACTATGTTGATTCAAAGTAATGCACGAAGGATGTATTGGAGAGAAGCCATCAATACTGCAGTATACCCTTTGAACCGGGTGCAAGTGAAGAAAGGAACAAACAAGACACCATATGAATTATGGTATGGTCACACACCTAGTGTTAAACATTTCAAAGTTTTTGGTAGTAGATGTTATATCAAAAGAGATGATTTTATAGGCAAGTTTGATCCTAAGAGTGATGAAGGTATTTTCTTGGGATATTCTACTAAAATCAAGGCCTACAAGTGTTTCAATAAAAGGACTAACAAGATGGTTGAAAGTGAAAGTATGAAGGTAGACAAATATCCAAAAAAAATATGATGAAACAAGCAAGCAAGAACTAGGAAATATTATTGAATTTGTGCATGTGCAACCGCTAGAGAAAGAAACTTTTGGGCAGAACAATGAGGAAGAAGTGGTTCAACTGGTGGAGCAAGAAGAAGAGGTACCTAGACCTGAACCTGTTATTCCAAGGTATGTGAGATTGAATCATTCCCCTTATCAAATAATTGGTGATAAAGATGCTGGAGTACAGACAAGAAGGAGAATCAGAGAGAATACTTGTCTGATTTCAAATTTTGAGCCTAAAACTATGAAGGAAGCTTTGAAGAATGTTGATTGGCTAAAATCCATGGAAGAGGAGCTTGATCAGATTGAGAAGAATGAGACATGGACACTTGTTCATAGACTGATAGACAAGAATGTGATTGGTACAAAGTGGGTTTTGAGGAAAAAAAACTAAATGAAGATGGAGAAGTGGTTCGAAATAAGGCAAGACTTGTGTGTAAGGGCTATGCACAAGAGGAAGGACTAGACTATGGAGAGACTTTTTCTCCTATGGAAAGAATTGAAGGGGTAAGAATGTTACTTTCTTATGTTGCTTATAAGAAGTTTGAGGTTTCCCAAATGGATGTTAAATCTGCTTTTCTATATGGGATTATCAAAGAAGAAGTTTACATAGAGAAACCAGATGGGTTTTCATTGACTGAGAATAAAGACATGGTGTGCAAGCTACAAAAGGAACTATATGGATTGAAACAAGCACCTATAACATGGTATGAAAGGCTACACTCTTATCTTGTTAAGATTAATTTCATAAGAACAAGTGAAGATAGTAATGTGTACTTGAAGGTTGAAGGTGATAAGATATTGTTAGTTGAAGTATTTGTGGATGACATAATTTTTGGAGAAAATAATGAGATGAGCTTGGAGTTTGCAGAAGAGATAAATAAATATTTTGAGATGTCAATGATAGGAGAAATTAAGTTTCTTTATTGGATTGTAGATTTCACAACTAAAAGATGGTATCTATATCAGTCAGTCTAAGTACATAAAGGAAGTGTTGAAGACTTTTGGAATGGATGATTCCAAGCTAGTTGAACCCCCATGGTGACTGGATGCAAGTTATCTAAGGATGATGAGTCAAGTACAGTGGATGCAACTCTATACAGATCCATGATTGGTAAGTTGCATTATGTTGTTCATAGTAGACCAAACATTGCACAAGTAGTTGGAATAGTGGCAAGATTTCAAGATAATCCTAAGGAGTCTCACATGGTATCAGTGAAAAGAATATTCAGGTACTTGAAAGGGACAAAAGACTATGGTCTTTGGTATGCTTACAAAAGTGATTTCTCTTTGAGTGTTTTACTAATGCAGATTAGGCATGAACCATTAATGATAGAAAGAGTAAAAGTGGAGGAGCATTCTTCCTTAGAGGAAGACTTGCATCTTGGACAAGTAAGAAGCAAAATTGCATCTCCCAATCTACTACAGAAGCTGGGTATGTAGGAACAACTATAAATTATACACAAATTGCATGGATGAAGTAGATCATATAAGGTATTAAAGAGAAGGCAACTGAACCTATGACTATCTACTATGATAATACAAGTACAATCAATATTTCAAATAGTCCTATAATGCATTCTAAGACTAAACATATTAAAATCAAGTATAATTTCTTAAGAGATCAAGTGTAAGAGAAGGTAGTCAAGTTGGAATTGTCGATGACAATTATTCAATTGTGTATTGTCATTGATGTTTACACAAATGTAGTGATGTTTACATAAATGTCTAATCCTATTCGAGCATAGTCAATGTATGCCATGTTCTCTTAGGCATTGAAGAAGACCAAAGTGATTTTCAGTTCTAACCGAGTTCACTCTGGCATTACAGTAACGGTCGGGCATTGAAGGATTATAGTGTTAACTGAGTTATGCTTTTAGTGTCAGCCGACTAACAATAGTTTACATTTTATGGTTAATTGGTTATATGCAGCCGACAGACTTAAGTTTTATTATTTATTTGGAAGGTTATTCAAGCCGAATTGACAAGGCTTATCATATATATACAAGGTCAAGTTTGGATTGAATGTGTGTGAGTTTTTAATATGAAGAATGAAGGCAAAATCAGATGGGATTCTAATTAAGGACAGAACATACAGAGTTGCAATAGAATATTTGATCAGTGAGGATCCAGTTTAAAGCCAAACACAAAGATATGAATTAGTAAAGAGAGTTGCTTCGTCAAATAGGTCAATCTAATGTTACTCTCTAAAAATTGTAGCAGTGATCTAAATCTCTTTACAGAGTAGACTTAACAGTCTTTTGTAAATCCTCTCACAAGGTGACATTTCTACATTGAAGTTTTTGAAGACCTCTAACAAGGCCACTCCTTACTAGTTGTAATTGGGTTTCCACATTAAATCTTGGTGTCATCTGTGTATATGTTATTTTCTTTATGCTTTATGTTTCTACATTTAATCACTAAAGGGTAATTATAGTTAATATCTTAAAGGTTTTCTTTGTTAACCGAGTGATAACAAAATATCTATGTTAACCGAGTAATAGTGATAAGTTTAATTAAGACATCTAAGGGACTTGGATTTTTTTTTGTGATAACTGATTCACCCCTCCCCTCTTAGTTACTCAACTCATTTCCAACAATTGGTATCAAAGCATTTTGTGCTTTCAGGGAAGGTTTCAAGGCCTAAGCTAAAGATCAGAGATGTCTTACAGAAGGGAGATTCCCAAGCTTAACAAAGACAACTTCGTTGCATGGAAAGATTTGATGAGGCTACATCTATCTACTATTGGAGACACTGGTTTGCAATTCCTAGATCACAAGTATGTGGAACCACTGAGACCTATGTCTATGGATCAGATGATGGACATGAAGAATCACAACATAATGATGATTGATATAGCTTCCTCACTCAACTATTCAGAATTTGATGAAGTCAAGGACTGCCCTATTTCCTATGATGTGGAAGAAACTACATGATATACATGGAGGAGATGACAATGTAAAGAGAGCCAAAGAAGAAAGTCTCAGAGGTCAGTTTGATCAGATGAAAATGAAAGAAGGAGAAGACATTACAAAATACAGTGAAAGAATCAAGAAAAGTGTCAGTTCCATTAGAGTTGTCAGTGAAACAATTGAAGACAAAACAGTGGTTAGTAAGGTATTGAGAACTTCAATTCCTATCTATGCTATTAGATTTTCAGCTATTCGAGAGATGAGGTGGAGTAATGATATAACTCTAGATGCATTAGTTGGAAGGCTAACAAATTTTGAGTTGGACAATTTTGAAAATTATTCTCCTAATCCTAGCAATTTTGAGTCTGCATTCAAAGCTAAATTAAACCTTGGTAACATGGATAGAAACTCAAAAGGAAAAACAATTGACAGTGATAGTGGTGATGATTCTGATGATGAAGATCTAGAAATCATTGAAGCATTACTTGCAAAGAGATCTGCCAAAGGAAAGTACAAAAGAAGAATACCATTGATTCACTTTTCATGTAATGAGGTTGGTCACATTGCTTCTAAGTGTCCAAACAAAGAAGACAAAGATGAGAGAAATTTCAACAAGTACAAAGGAAATAAATATTTCAAGAGTTACAAAAGCTACAAGGACAAAGGTAAGAAATATTTTTATATTGAAAAAGTTTCTGATGGTGATGAAGATGAAGATGAAATGGTTTACATTGCTATTAAGGATGAGTCGGACAATGAAGATAATGAAAATATTGCACTTTAATATCATATTAGCAAGAATGACACTTGGATAATTGATAGTGGTTGTTCTCACCACATGACTGGTGATAAAACCAAATTTGAACATCTTGAGCACTATGATGGTGGGAGTGTCATTTTTGGGAATGATGAACCTTGCTATGTGAAAAGTAAAGGTTGTATTAATCTAACAGAAGGAATCAAATGTGATAATGCTTATTGGGTTGAAGGACTAAGGTGTAATCTACTAAGTGTGGCATAGCTGAATAACTTTGGTTTCAAGGTAGAATTCATGAATGGTAAGGCCAAGCTCCTGGATGGTAAGGGAAACCTAGTTGGAACTGACAGGCAAACAAAAGGTAATCTATTATATCTTGATCTCACTGAAAGTTTGTGTTTTATTGCACAAATAAAAGAAATTTGGTTATGGCATAAAATGTTGTGTCATGTGAATTTTGATAACCTGGTCAACATAAGCAAGAACAAAAGAGTAAGAGGTATTCCTATTGTGAAGAAACCTAAATTAGCAATATGCAAACAATGTCAAATTGGGAAGATGGCAAAACTAGTTTCAAGAGCAAGAATTGCAATATAGAAGGTCTTGGAGTTAGTGCACACTGATTTGTGTGGACCAATTGGTACAACAAGTTACACATGAGAGAAGTTTTTCATTCTATTTGTTGATGACCATTCCAGAATGATAATTGTTATGTTTCTCAAAGAAAAATCAGAATCTTTTCATAAGTTTAAGTGGTACCTTGCCAGAGTTGAGAAGGAAACAGGAAAGAAACTTAAATGCTTAAGATCTGATAGAGGGGGTGAATTCATTTCTAATGAGTTCAATGAATTTTGCAATGAAAGAGGAATCAAGAGACAAATATCTGCCCTAGGTACACCACAAAAAAATAGGATAGCAGAAAGAATAAATAGATCTATTATGGATTGTGCAAGAACCTTGATGATTGAAAAGAATGTTGCAACCAAATACTGGAAGGAAGCCATCAACACTGCAATTCACACCTTGAATAGAGTTCAACTGAAGAAAGGTACTAAGAAGACACCTTTTGAATAATGGTATGTCTATAAACCCAATGTTCATTATTTCAAAGTATATGGAATTAAATGTTACATCTTGAAGGAAGCAAGAAATGGAAAATTTGATGTGAAAGGTGATGAAGGTATATTCCTAGGTTACTCCTGCAAAAGCAAAGCATATAAATGTTTGAATCTTACTACTCATAAAGTCATAGAAAGTGTACATGTAAAGATTGATGAGTTTGCAGAGAGAAGTGAATAACAGAGCAGTAAAGAGCCTGAGGACTACATAAACTTTGTGTATTATGAACCTGATACTATACCTAAGACACAGGCAATGGTGATTGGATAGCAACCATGTCAACCACTAAATTTATCAGCACAAACCTTGTTGCAACCTGCGCAACCCAAGCTGCTAACTGAAGAAACTGAATCTCAAACTGAAGAAACTGAATCACAGACAAAGGGAACCGAGTCGCAGACAGAGGCACTCGAGTCTCTGACAAAGGTGCCCGAGTCTCAGACAGTGGAACCTGAGTATCAGATGGAAGAGAAGAACAAAATATTTGAACATGGTAAACCAAGTGGAACAAGCCTTGAATCAAAGAGTAAGGAACCTGTACTTGCAAAATATGTCAGAAGGCATCATGCACCTGAGAAAATAATTGGAGATCAAACATAAGGTATAATGAAAAGGAACAAAATTAAAGGTACATGTTTGCTTAATGAAATTGAACCTAGATCTATTAAAGATGCATTGAATGATGAAAGATGGATAGAAGCCATGAATGAAGAGATTGAGAAGATAGAAAAGAACAAAACATGGACTCTTGTACCTAGACCAAAAGACAAGAATGTGATGGGTACTAAGTGGGTTTTTAGAAACAAGATGAATGAAAAAGGTGAAGTTTCCAGAAACAAAGAAAGACTAGTGTGTAAAGGTTATGCTCAAGAAGAGGGTATTGATTATGGAGAAAAATTTTCTCATGTTGCAAGAATTGAAGGAGTTAGAACTCTTCTAGCATACGCAACACATAAAGGATTCAAGGTATACCAAATGGATGTAAAATCTGCATTCTTGTATGGAATTCTTGAAGAGGAAGTCTATATTGAGCAACTTGAAGGTTTTGTTGATCCTAACAAAAGGAATATGGTTTGCAAATTACATAAAGCCTTGTATGGACTTAAATAAGCTCCTAGAGCCTGGTGTGAAATATTGCATGGTTACTTGATAAGTATTGGATTTCAGAGAACTAATGACAATAGTAGCTTGTACATCAAAGAAGGACCTCAAAACAAGATACTATTAGTAGAGATATTTGTTGATGATATACTATTTACTGGATATGATGGTTTATGCAAAGCATTCTCCGAAGCTATGAGTAAGGAATTTAAGATGTCTATGTTTGGTGAAATCAAATTCTTTGTTGGTTTACAAGTTTATCAGATGAAGGATGGTATCTACATTACTCAGTCTAAATATATCAAAGAGATACTGAAGAAATTTGGAATGGAATATTCCAGAGAAATTATGACACCTATGTCTACTGGACATAAGTTTTCTAAGGATGATTACTCAAAAGAGGTAAATCAGACTACAAACAGATCCATGATTGGTAAACTTCAATATGTTGTTCACACTAGACCTGATTTTGCATTAGCAGTTGGTATTGTTGTAAGGTTTTTAACTAATCCTAGAGAGAATCACTTGAAGGCTATCAAAAGGATTTTGAGATATCTTAAGTGTAATGAAGAGTATGGATTATGGTATAAGAAAGGAGGAAACTTTGATTTGAAGACTTTTACTGATTCTGATTGGGCAGGAAGTGTTGATGACAAGAAGAGCACAAGTGGTGGAGTATTATTTCTTGGTAAGAGGTTAGTCTCCTGAACTAGCAAGAAATATAATTGCATCTCTCAGTCTACAATAGAGGAAGAGTATGTTGTTGCAGTAGTAAATTGTTCAAATATCATATGGTTCAAACATTTTTTGTCAAGTATGAAGGAGGAAATCAAAGAACCAGTTATTATCTACTGTGACAACACTAGTGTTATTAACATTTCAAAGAACCATGTGATGCATACTAAGACTAAGCATATTGCAATAAAGTATCATTTCTTGAGATAATTGGTTCAGGACAAGGAAGTAAGATTGGAATATGTGAATACTAAAGAACAAATTGCATACATATTCAAAAAACCGTTACCTAAGGATTCATTCTTGTATCTTAGAGGAAAACTAGGGGTGATTCCCCTAACTGAGGCTCACTAATGGATAGATTAGTCATGCATCAACCGATATACAAAATAGATTTAACATGTTGATGCAGATTCTTTGAGCTTATTGCATATGAATCAGTACATCAGGTACATTACAATTCATTGGATAGCGTCTTTGGCATTGGTTGTCAAAGAGGGAGAGATTTTTGATGTCATGCCAAAATAAATTATTAAAGGAAAGATTATTAAGGGAGAGATTGATGACAGAGAAAGAAATTTTATTAGAAACAGAGATTGATGTAAGAGGGAGAAATCTGTATTTCAGTGATTGTGAAGACAAAGGGAGTTTTCTGGATGAGGATCAAAATGAAGCTAAGGACATTAATAAAATTTTATCCTTGTTACTGTTGCTCTATAATTCTTTTTGTTATGACATGTTGTGTTTCCATCAATGCCAAAGAGGGAGATTATTTATGACAATTATTCAATTGTGTATCGTCATTGATGTTTACACAAATGTAGTGATGTTTACACAAATGTCTAATCCTATCTGAGCACAGTCAATTTATGCCATGTTCTCTCAGGTATGGAAGAATGCCAAAGTGATTTTCAGTTCTAACCAAGTTCACTCGGGCATTACAGTAACGGTCGGGCATTGAAGGATTACAATTAACCAAGTTATGCTTTTAGTGATAGTCGACTAACACCAGTTTACATTTTATGGTTAATTGGTTATATGCAGCTGACAGACTTAAGTTCTATTATTTATTTGGAAGGTTATTCAAGCCAACTTGACAAGGCTTATCATATATATACAAGGTCAAGTTTGGATTGAATGTGTGTGAGTTTGTGATATGAAGAGAAAAGACAAAATCAGATGGGATTCTGATTAAGGACAAAACATACAGAGCTGTAATAGAATATTTGATCAGTGAGGATCCAGTTTAAAGCCAGACATAGAGATCTGAATCAGCAAAGATAGTTGCTTCGTCAAACATGTCAATCCATTGTTACTCTCTAACAATTGTAGCAAAGATCTAAATCTCTTTACAGAGTAGACTTAACAGTCTTTTGTAAATCCTCTCACAAGGTGACATTTCTATATTTAAGTGTTTTAAGACCTCTAAAAAGGCCACTCCTTACAGGGTGATTAAATCCTCTAACAGGGTCACACCTAACAGTGTGTATTGCAACCTTTAACAAGGTTGGCTCCTAACATGGCTCACTTCAAAAGAGTGAAAAATAGTAACTAGTTACAATTGGTGGTTTCCCAAATTGGGTTTCCACGTTAAATCTTGGTGTCATCTGTGTACATGTTATTTTATTTATGCTTTATGTTTCTACATTTAATCACTAAAGGGTAATTACAGTTAATATCTTAAAGGTTTGCTTCGTTAACTGAGTGACAGCATAATATCTATGTTAACTGAGTAACAATGATAAGTTTAATTAAGACATCTAAGGGACTTGGATTAGTTTTTTTGGTAACTGATTCACCCCTCCCCTCTCAATTACTCAACTCATTTCCAATAGGAATATGTGCCAACCAAGGAGCAGCTAATAGACATATTTACTAAGCCACTACCCAAAGATACTTTTGAGTATCTGAGAGGTAAGTTAGGGGTTATACCCTTATCTGAATAACATTGAGATGATGTTGTAGGCATCAATCTAGTGGACTCATTGAATATCTTTCACTATTAGGTTGATGTTAAAAGGAACTACTCCTTAGGGGGACCAGTCAAAGAAAAAGAAAGATGTTGTAGCAGTTGGTGACTTATGTGGCACCTTTGGCATTGTTGTCAAAGGGGGAGAAGAGTAAAGAAGATTAAAGAGTAGTCAGGTAATAGGAGAAGATCAAAGGAAGTCACTATTAGTATCAGTTCATTATGGTGTTTCTATCAATGCCAAAGGGGAAGATTATTGTCACAACTAATGCAGAGCTTTATTGAGTGTTGAATGGTATAGGTTTGATGACAAGAAGATCAATTATTGTGTTGTCATTGATGACAAATTTGTGTTGTGTTTTTTGACAATGTTCCTGATGTGCTGCCAAGTATAAGTACATATGAATTTGTTAGTAAATAGAAGAACTGAGAGGGGGTAAATCAATGCAAACTAGAAATGTTCTAATTCAACCAATAATATGATAATGCTTTTAACCAACTTGTAAGCAATGAAACATGCAAGAGTAACTATGCAGTAGAAGTAAAAAAAACCAAACATTCACAAAACATATCTCATAACACCACTATTTTCACATGGAAACCCTTGTAAGAGGGAGAAAACTATGGTGGGGATGACACCCACAAATCTCTTTACAGTAGTAAAAAAAGAGTTTCCATGTTAGGAGCTTACAATACCCTGTTAGGGGCTCACCTGGTTAGAAGTGACTAGTACCTTGTTAGAAGTATAATAAGATCTGTTAGGATCTACCTCGCTACAGGATTTAGAACTCCTTCTTAAAAGTCACTCTATTAAAGGATTTATACAAAAGACCTATTAGAGTCCACCCTATTAATGGAATTAACTAGCTAACCTATTAGATTAGCCTTGAGAAATGAACTCAAATAACTCATTTGGAAATGACACTGCTTGCCTGTAAGATCCAATTCAATCTCTGAAGTCTTGGTGCAATACTCTATCTCTATCTTTGATCACAACCACCAATAACACGATCTTCAACCCTAATTCACATGATTTAACTTACCTTTTTAATAATGTTCTTAAGTCGGTTAAACTTTAAAAACAATCCACAAGTCGGCCCAAAGCATTGACCTAACTCATGAAAACCTACGCCAAACAAACCTAACATGTCAGCCCAAAATGTAATACAAATATTTATTACAAAACACCGATAATAAATTAACCATCTTGACCATCCGATCATCAAGTATCAATCAATAACTCAACTGGTTCACACTGAACACAACACCAAAAACTAACTTTTACCCAAATTTTCCTCATCTGGTAAATTTTGGCTACAGGTGGAGTAAATGTGGCTCCCACAAGGGTTGAGCCCAGCCTATGAGAAATAAATTAAATTTTCTGGTCTTGGTTATGTCCTCTGTAGTCTTTTCAGCTCCCTGTTTTTGCCTTGTTCATGAAAAATATCCTAAGTATGAAAACCCTATGAATTTGGTATAAACCCTAGTTGTTCAACACCCTTTTCTATTTTCTCATTACCTTTTTGGGCCCCTTAAGTTCCTTATTTTCCATGTGCGCATTTACATTTTCCTTTAGTCTCCAAGTCCCATAATGGAAAAGGAATATTCCATACCATCTAGCGACCCTGAGATTGCCTTAGTTGTGCGGTCTCCATAAAGAAGGGAATATTCTCATTTGATCAAGAGACTCAGCGATGATCGTTGGATCATGTTTGATCAAAGGGTAGTCGCGTGATCTCTTGAAGTAAACCAAGGTTAACAAAATATCCAGAGATCTCGCGATTCAATGTATTTTTCTTACCCATGGGTATAACTTATGTTTAGACTGGGTCAGGTTAAAGCCTTTCAGTCGCTGGGTCTCATGATGGGATCGGGGTTAAGCAAAATGATTAGAGATCACGATACTACATTGTTGCCAGGTCTCTGAATGAACTCATGGTTAGAGATGAGTTAAGTCAAGATCAGTGTTGATGTCAGTGTCAGAGGTAGCAAGGTAGTGGTAAACAAATGATAAGGTGACACATGGCAATAAGTGGACCCAGGTTCTATGTATTCAGTCGGGTGATCGCGTGATGCAGACCGAATATTCTAATTGGTCTCATGATTAAGAAAATTCCTTTAGTCACTTAGTCTCATGAAGGAAAGGAATATGCCAAAGGTATTCAGAGACTTAATGACTACTGTCGATGATAAAGGAGATCTAACGCTTGTCGCGTGGTCTTGTGATATAGCCAGGGTTAATAGAAAGATCAGGCGACTCAACGACAATATACAAAATGAAACCAAAGGTGAGTGCAGAGTTAGGGCACGGGTTAAAGTCAGTCACCAGTCAAAGGAGGAGATCGACGGTTGAGTTTTAAAGAGAAATAAATTTTGAATCTTGGTCGTGGATGAAATATTTGCGCCTTCATTGACCGTTATCTTTCAAACATTTAAAAATTCAAATTTCTGATCTCGAAGTTATGATAGAACCGACTTGCAGGGAAGTAGATGGATCATCCAACTTCACAAAAGCATAGTTATTGCGATGGGAAGGATATTCAAAGCCATATCAGATCGAACAAGATACTTTTGAGGATTTTTTTCAGATGCATTAATGAGAAGAATTGACATATATTAGGGTTTGAATTGTTTATGCAAGATCTATTTGAAACCCTAATGGTGCAGGAGAACCCTAAATGAACTAAGTGTTCCTATGGAACCTAGGGGTTCTTCCAAGGTCCTAAGAGGCCTTTAGTGATATTTAGATATTGGATTAATCACTGGATCACCTTGTAAGACCATAGTTCCAAGTTTGGCACCTTATGAGCCATTGGTCAACTATGAGTCATTAATGATCGAAAACCCTAGGAATAGGTTATTTTTGATTTTTTAATGTTTGGATCCACTAGGGATCACAAAAATAACATCATGACCAAGTTTGGTCACAAGATTTGTAAAATTGCAAAAAATGTAAAAGTTGCTCAAAAGTTGTCAAGCAACTTTTGAGAAAACTTAACAACTTTTTGAAAAACAACTCCCAAATAGTCAAAATAGTTCAAAATTGTCATGTAACCATTGGGAGTGCCTAAAAAATCCCTTCCAAGTGGGTGGTAGGCTAATGATGTAATTTGGCATTCTGAAATTAATAAAATAACCATTTTCTTGCATTTCTTGAGAAGCAGTCATTCTGTACGGTCAGGTATGGATAGAGAGACATGAAATTCTGACACCAAGGGTTAGTTCTTTGAATCTTCTTCCATTTGGTTTTGGTCTTGTGTGTTGATCAATTTTGGTTTGAAAATTATAGAATTTACAAACTCACTTCCTAGATTATAGGCCCTAAATCAGGGTTTCTAAGAAATTAAGTGTATTTCCACTTTCCACCATGGGAATTCAATGACACTTGGTGGAAATTTTTTCCATATGATGATCTTTGACATTCTACAAGATAGGTTCTTCAAGTTGCAGGGAAATGGAAATGAAGTGATGCCCTAGGTGTATATCCTTATGTATGCACCTATCCAGAATTAGGACAACAGTCATAACTTTTGTTTGGGGATTGACCAGAAGCCCTAAGTCAGAGGAAGAGACCTTTGTGCACACCCTCACCTAACCCAATCATCATTTTGTGCATTAGATGCATATAAAAGACACTTGTAGTGTAAATGGAGGCCTAATTAGGGCTAATCGATGGAGCAATTTGGTGTGTCATCATGTCTTCTTCTCATTTCCAAGTTCTAGGGCTTGATTCCAAAGTCCTAGGCCATAAAGGATGTCTGAATCCCCAACCATTTCATAGAGTTATGTGGAATAATCTCACTTGAGATCAAATTTTCTTCTGAAAAAGGCTACAAGCATAGTCTTGGGCTTGTGAAGCAACCATGGCATATGGATTGCACTTGGGTGAAAGAACCATTGGAAGTAATGGTAGGGACCTAAATAGACCATACCAACAAGAATAGGTCACCCTTATTCCTATATGTCACTTTGGGGGTATTATTGTGAATGAGGGTCATTTGCTTGTGAAACCAACCTTGGTAGTTGGTGTTGAAGGATTGGTAAAACCTAGTGATTAGGTTACCCTTTGAGTTTTTGGGTTGTGATAGCCTAACCAAGTCCTTTTCCCACACTTGTGATAAGTGTGAAGCACTTTGGATTTCAATCTAGGAGTTTTGGGGTACATTGCCTCATTTGGGTCATCTTGAGGCTTCCAATTGCCCACTTTGCATTACCTAATTTTAGGAATCAGATTTGCTCCAAGCCTGCGTGCAAAAGGAGGATGTATATAATAGTTTTAGAAGTTGTTGGTAAGGAGAGTTTTCTAGTTGTAAAAGTTATCTGAGGCATTCTTTCTGCCCCTCTAATTTTGGCAATTTGTAATCTTTCATTGGAAGCCAGACTTTGTGGGAATTATCTATGACATTTTTTTTGTCCTCTAATTTCCCTCTTTCTGTATTTTCTCTTAATGAATATGATACACTGGTTTATATCAGAGAAGTCTTAGATTCCAGAGCCCTTTTCTTTTTCAGCATCTTTGCATGCTATTGTAGATTATTTGATTTAGATAGTTTGTGGATTTTGTTCATCCCTAACTATTTTGTCTCATTTCTGCATCCATTTGTTGAAGTGAAAGTTTGCTTGCAGGTCACAATCTGTGTCTAAATTTCTTAGGAAAGCTATTGTTTGTGTAATATTTTCTTTCCTTAAATAGCCTCTTTCTATTTTGGACCTCTCTATGAAATACTTATGCAAGCCTATTCAGAAAGATTGTGTTCTATTAGATCTAAGAGGCTTCATGCTGGTGTGGCCATTGTGTTGTCTTCATGCTACCTTCGGTGTATCACCTAGTAGGATAGTTTTCTTATTCAGTTTTTTCCCTTTTATGCATTCCTTCTATCCCTTTTCCCTCACGAGTTTACTTTTATGTTAAGAAGCAAATTTGGGTGATTATCTAAGAGGAACCAGCCTAGAATCTGGAGGTCTCATCTCAGTTAGGAAAGGTCCCACAACCTAGAGATGGTTCCCATGTTATACTAGATTATCAAGACTACGAGAGCTTGACCTAGGGTGCAAAATTTAGTAGATAACAGTTTCTGGCACACCCAGTGGGACCATAAAAGAAGTTTATTTTCAAGATTATGCTATCACTGATATACTGATTGAATAGTATAGACCTAAAAGATGTTTCATTCTAAAAGTATATCTGGCGACTCCAATGGTGAAGAACAGAAGATCCAATCCTGTTCAAAGTTTATGAGAAAGGTTGAAACAAGAAGCTCAAAGCTCTCTGAGTTCTTGCAGCTCCCCTTAACAAGAAAATATAAGGGGAGATCATCTCAAAGAATGCTCCCTACAAGGAGGTTACAGTCTACACTGCTTGATACTTCTGAGAAAAGACCTTTTCCTTTTCATTTCAAAAGAAGGGGAAGATCTCTAACTAGAGAGCTACAAGAAGATTCAGCTCCACCCTTAAATACAACTCACACAATTGTTGTTCAGCAAATCACAGCTCCTGCAATGGCTAGATAGTTTGCTTTTGCCCCCTTCAATCAAGGGAGTCCGTTGAAATTTTCTCAACATCATGATGTGCCCTTGGTAGCACTCAAAATTCTACCTGATTTCATAGGTGAAGGACAAACAACAGCTTTTGAACACATAAGAGATGTGACTACTATCTGTAGTATACATAATATCACATAAGAAGATGTGGCTACCAAGATATTAGAAGCCTCTTTCAAAGGTAAGGCCTTAGAATGGTTTATAACTCTTGCTTTTGGTTCTATTAATTCATGGGATGGATTAGGAGATTCATTAAGCAAATACTTTGAAGATAAATTAGATAACCTATCTTTGGTTGAGCAACTAATAACTATTAGGAGAGATCCTCAGGAACATATGACATATTTCAATAATAGATTCCTCAAGACATGGAATAGAATACCTATCTCAGTAAGGCCATCAGCTAACCATGCTTTATTATACTTCTTGCAAAGTTTGAATGGTCAAATCTCTATCATGATCCAATCCATGGGAGGTAACTCATTACCTCAAGCTTTTGACATAGCTGTCAAGGCTGAAAATTGTTTGATCCAGGAAGGCATGATAGCCAGAAGGCCACCTATGCCTATTTTTCCTAACCTCTAGCCCACTGCCCCTCTGCAAACACCTCCTTTTACCCCTATACCCACCATAGTAGCACCTAAGGCTGGTATGAGCAGTGAGGAATCAAAAGCGGTCCCTTCTCAAGAGCTATTGGAATTAAGAGAAAATCAACAAAAGATGCAAAGTCATCAGCAAGAAATGACCAACTTATTGCAAACTATGACCAAGGAGTTGACCAACTTAAGGAAACAAGATTAGGGGAGTAGACCATCCTATCAACAGTAGAATCAAGTTCCTAATCAATAGTATCAAAATCAAGGACAGTCTCACCAACATAATAGGTGACCATATCAAGTAGGTTATTAGGGACAAAGGCAAAATTTTAATCAAAGGCAGTTCCAACCTTATAATCTGACACCTCTTAACTCTGCAAATCCAGTCAAGGATGTGGTCCCAAGTCAAAATAATCTTGTTGCAAAGATGGAATGGTGCTATCCTTGTAATCAGTCCCATAACCAAACAACATGCTTAAATGGAAGGGTACACCAAGCACTTATGGTGCAGAATGCTTCAAATATACAATCAGAGGCCTCTTCTAGTGGGTCAATGCCCCAACAAGAAGCATATGCTAATGAGACTGCCCTCCCTAATTGGGAAGAACAATATTTCAATGGATTTAATGGTGAATCCCCAATTGTTGCCAACACTAGGTCCAAAAGAAGAGCTCAAGACATGGAGCAAATGGAAGATAGGGCTAAGGCTTCTACATCTACAGAATCTTCACAACCATTTACTCCTATCATACTGAAGAAGGTCCCCATCACTCCAATCAAGGAAAATCAACCTTCTAAGGAGGTTGAACCTATCATAGTGAAAGCACACCAAAGAGTACACACAACAATGCCTTTCAACATTGTAGACAATATGAAGAAAGAAAATGTTACTATGTCTATGTGGGACTCTTTGGCTATTCCAGGGTAGCCTAAAATATTGAGGAAGGCTATGGGTGAAGTGTCAACTCCTCAACCTACAAAAGATACAACAAAGCTAGTGTTGGTCAACACTGATCAAGAAAAGGAGGCTCCAAGCAAAAACTCCAAAGAAAATATCATTCAAGGTAGGAACTTGAAACCACCTCCCTTTTATGTATCTTTAATTATTGTAAAATGTTAGTCTCTCCTAATGAGGAGAAGTATTATACAACCTTTAGGTTTATTTTCTCTTGCACTAGCAACACAACTGAATATGAGAGCCTAGTGAATGGATTGGAATGGGCAAGAAAGAGAGGGATCAAAGCCCTAAAAGTTTATGGTGATAGTGAGCTGGTTGTCAACCAAGTAAGAGGGATATGTGCAACAAAAAATGATAAAATGAGAGCATACAAGCATCAAGTTTGGGATGTTATAGAAGATTTCCATGCTTTCAATATTGTTGCTATCCCCAGGAAACTAAATCAGAATGCAGATAGATTAGTTTTTGTTGGATCTCCATATGATATCCCTAATAGAATTTTAAAAGAGAGAGACCAACAACATATTAAAGTGATTGTCAGACCTTCTATCCCTTATAATAATATTAATTGGCAAGTGTTTGACAATGATGAACAAATTCAACAGTTCTTATTTGAAGACGATGTTTTCTCATAACATAACCAAGATAGACTAATGCAGAACTATGGTGATCAAGTGATACAACTCAGATCTAATAAGATACGCAAGGGTCTTGTCACTTTAGAAGTTGTATTCAATAAAGATGATCAAGTTAAGAGTAGTAAAACTGGCTTGGTGGTCCAACAAGAACATTGTATTGAACTAGAGTTGGAGCCAGGTAAAAGTCTACAATTTGGGAAGGTAAATACTGATTCAGAAAAGTAGGCCTATACCCAATTATTTCAAGAGTTCAGTGATATATTGGCATGGCAATATGAAGACCTCGAAGGTTTTAATCCATCCCTTGCTCAACATACCATTGAATTAGAACCAAATGTCAAACCAGTCAGGCAAAAACAAAGGCATGTCAACCCCAAGCTTGAACCACTTATGCACAAAGAAGTGCTAAAACTGATTGAAAGTGGAATTATTTACCCCATCAAGCATACTAGTTGGGTTTCCAACCTTGTTCCTATTAGGAAGAAGAATGGGGAACTCAGGCTATGTGTTGACTTCAAGGACCTTAATAGGGCATCCCTAAAAGATCGCCATCCTCTGCCATCTATGGAGCAAATTCTGCAATGTGTTTCTGGATCTGAGAGATTTTCATTACTAGATGGCTATTTAGGATATAATCAGATCTTGGTTCGTGAAGAAGATCAATATAAGACTGCATTTACAACTAAATGGGGAACCATGGCTTATCAAAAAATTCCCTTTGGTTTGTCAAATGTAGGTGCTACTTTCCAAAAGGCAATGGATATGGCCTTTAAAAGCCTCATGTGCAAGTTTGTACTGGTCTACTTAGACGAAATAACTATTTATTCCAAATATGTGGTAGACCATATCAAACACCTGAGGAAAATGTTTGAAAGGTGTAGAGAGTTTGGGATATCTCTTAATCCCAAGAAATGTTTGTTTAGAGTTCATGAAGGGAAATTGTTAGGATATATAGTATCCAAGAAAGGAATCACAATAGACCCTGAGAGGATTGCGGCTATCTTAGAGCTCCCACTCCCACATCACAAGAAAGGTCTTCAATATTTCATAGGAAGGATTAACTTTGTTAGGCATTTCTTACCCAATATTGTAGATTTACTAAAGCCTTTAAGAGCTATGTTAAAGAAGAGTTTAGATTTTAGATGGAGCAAAGAAGGGAAGGCTAATTTCCAAGCTATTAAAGAGGCTTTGACAGAAGCTCTTGCTTTGCTAAACCCAAATTTCAGTAAGGATTTTATCCTTTATGCTTATGGAGGTCCTGATGCCATATCTTCAATATTGACCCAAGATAATTCTGAAGGATTGGAGCAGCCTATTGCTTTCTTTAGCAAAGGCTTAGAAGAATATGAACAGAGATATTCTTTTGTGGAAAAACATGTACTTGCTGTGGTGCAGAGCCTAAAAAAGTTCAGATATCTATTGACTCACAACAAGGTACACTTAAAAGTTAGTCATCCAAGTGTCAAAGAGCTCTTGCTTTCTAAAGACCTAAATGAGAAAGGGCTGGTTGGATTAGTAAAGTGATGGAATATGACATTGACATCCAAAATACCAAGCTAGTTAGAGGAAGAGGTCTTTGTGAGCAGTTGACAGGGGATGAGGGTCCAAAGGATTCTAAGCAAATGAATGCATCCTTAATTGTGCATTCAACAGAAGAACATACCAAGGCAACAGGTTGGTTGCCTAACATGATTCATTACCTAAAGACAGGACAATGCCCTATAGATTTGGATTCAGTCAAGAGAAGGTATTACAGACTACACTCTATCCCCTTTGTGCTGATAAATGAGATTATTTTTAGAAAAGATCATAATGGTGTCCTTTTGAGATGCATTGATTCAGAAAAGATAGCAAATGTCCTATTTGAATTTCATGATGGACCTTCTAGAGGTCATTTCTCTCCTAGGACTACTGCTTTTAAAATCATGAGGGCTGGATACTATTGGCCATCTATCTTCAAAGATAGTCATGATTATGTGAGAAAATGCATCAAATGTGACATGTTTGCAGGAAAAGAAAGGATTGCAGCTCTGCCCCTTCAGTCCATCATAACAAAGAAACCTTTCATGAGATGGGGCATAGATTTCATTGGCATGATTAATCCTCCATCTAGTGCAGGCCATAAGTGGATAATCACTACAATTGATTATTTCTCTGGATGGACAAAAGTTGTTGCATTAAAAGAAGCAAATGAGAGCACTGTCCTCAACTTTTACGATGATATTGTTCATAGATTTGGCACTCCATACTCCATCATATCAGATAATGCATTAGAATTTACAAGCCTAAGAGTGACTCAATGGGTAGTCAAACATGGTGTTTATTTGAACACAAGTTCAAACTATTACCCTCAGGGAAATGGTTTGGCAGAATCAACTAATAAAAACTTGATTAGGATAATCAAGAAAACACTACAAGATAACCAAAGAGATTGGTACACCAAATTGAAATTTTCCTTATGGTTAGACAAAATTACCCCAAAAAAGATCAATGGGAATTCTCCATACATGTTAGTGTATGGGAGAGAAGCTAAGTTGTCCATTTCAATGGAATTGCTAGCCTTGGACTTAGCTACTCAATGTGTCTTGTTTGAAGAAGGAGAACCTTTGCAGATTAGGTATGCTCAGATTATGGAATTAGAAGAACACAGAGATAAATCCATGAAGGATATGGAATTCCATCAGATGCAGACAAAGAGAAGCTTTGATAAAAGAGCCAGGGCTAGAAATTTCAAAGTTGGGGATGTAGTCCTCAGATGGGATGAATTCAAGGCCAAGCCTGGCAAACATACTAAATTTGATTCCTTCTGGGGAGGTCCATTCATCATCATAGAATGCAAGGAGCATAATGAATTTTATCTATCAACTCTTGAAGGAAATCCCTTGCCCATTTCTGTGAATGGATTCCATTTGAAGCCTTGTTTTGAGGTTTGTCCTTGTGAATATTTGTGATTAAGTTTCCCTATCTTCTGTTCCTGCTTTCTAGGTTAGTTTCCTGCTTATTAAGAAGTGCTCGTGCACAGTTAGTAGTTCCTCCTCCTGGTTTCAATCTATTTTTGAGGTTCTATTTTTCTCAGAGGATGACTCTATGCCCAATGAATGTTAAAGGTCACCAGTCTAATGTCTAGCAGGCAGACATCCAACAGAAAACGCCAAGAATGTTACCCAAATTTTCCTCATCTGGTAAATTTTGGCTACAGGTGGAGCAAATGTGGCTCCCACAAGGGTTGAGCCTAGCCTGTGAGAAAGACCTTAAATTTTCTGGTCTTGGTTGTGTCCTCTATAGTCTTTTTAGCTCCCTATTTTTGCCATGTTCACGAAAAATATCCTAAGTATGAAAACCCTATGAATTTGGCATAAACCCTAGTTGTTTAGCGCCTTTTTCTATTTTCTCATTACCTTTTCAGGCCCCTTAAGTTCCTTATTTTCCATGTGCACATTTACATTTTCCTTTAGTCTCCTAGCCGCATAATGGAAAAGGAATATTCCATATCATCTAGCGACCCCGAGATTGCCTTAGTCGCACGGTCTCCATAAAGAAAGGAATATTCTCATTTGATCAAGAGACTCAAAAATGATTGTTGGATCATGTTTGATCAAAGGGTAGTCGTGTGATCTCTTGAAGTAAACCAAGGTTAAAAAAATATCCAGAGATCTCGCGACTCAATGTATTTTTCTTACCCATGGGTATAACTTATGTTTAGGCTGGGTCAGGTTAAAGCCTTTCAGTCGCTGGGTCTCGTGATGGGATCGGGGTTAAGAAAAATGATCAGAGATCACAAGACTGCATTGTCACCAAGTCTCTGAATGAAATCATGGTTAGAGATGGGTTAAGTCAAGATCAGTGTTGATGTCAGTGTCAGAGGTAGTGAGGCAGTGGTAAAAAATGATAAGGTGACACATGGCAATAAGTGGACCCAGGTTCTATGCATTCAGTCGGGTGATCGCGTGATGCAGACCGAATATTCTGATTGGTCTCAGGATTAAGAGACTTCCTTTAGTCGCTTAGTCTCATGAAGGAAAGGAATATGCCAAAGGTATTCAAAGACTTAATGACTACTGTCGATGATAAAGGAGATCTAACGCTTGTCGCGTGGTCTCGTGATATAGCCAGGGTTAATAGAAAGATCAGGCGACTCAGCGACAATATGAAAAATGAAACCAAAGGTGAGTGTAGATTTAGGGCACGGGTTAAAGTTAGTCACCAGTCAAAGGACAAGATCGAAGGTTGAGTTTTAAAGAGAAATTAGTTTTGAATCTCGATCGTGGATGAAATATCCATGCCTCCATTGACCGTTATCTTTCAAACATTTACAAATTCAAATATCTGATATTAGAGTTATGACAAGACCAACTTGCAGGGAAGTAGATGGATCAGATGACTTCTCAGAAGCATAGTTATGGTGATGGGAAGGATATTCAAAGCCATATCAGATCGAACAAGATATTTCTGAGGATTTTTTCCATATGCATTAATGAGAAGAATTGACATATATTAGGGTTTGAATTGTTTATGCAAGATCTATTTGAAACCCTAATTTTAGGAATCAAATTTGCTCTAAGCCTGTGTGCAAAAGGAGGATGTATATAATAGTTTTAGAATTTGTTGGTAAGGAGAGATTTCCAGTTGTAAAAGTTATCTGAGGCAATCTTTCTGCCCCTCAAATTTTGGCAATTTGTAATCTTTCATTGGAATCCAGACTTTGTGGGAATTATCTATGACATTTTTTTTGTCCTCTAATTTCCCTCTTTTTGTATTTTCTCTTAATGAATATGATACACTGGTTTATATCAGAGAATTCTTAGATTCCAGAGCCCTTCCTCTTTTTCAACATCTTTTCATGCTATTTTAGATGATTTGATTTAGATAGTTTGTGGATTTTGTTCATCCCTAACTATTTTGTCTCATTTCTGCATCCATTTGCTGAAGTGAACGTTTGCTTGCAGGTCACAATCTGTGTCTAAATTTCTTAGGAAAGCTATTGTTTGTAAAATCATTTATTTCCTTGAATAGCCTCTTTCTATTTCGGACCTCTATATGAAATACTTATGCAAGCCTGTTCAGAAAGATTGTGTTCTATTAGATCTAAGAGCCTTCATGCTGGTGTGGCCATTGTGTTGTCTTCATGCTACCTTCAGTGTATCACCTAGTAGGATAGTTTGCTTATTCAATTTTTTCCCTTTTATGTATTCCTTCTATCCCTTTTCCCTCATGAGTTTACTTTTATGTTAAGAAGAAAATTTGGGTGATTATCCAAGAGGAACCAGCTTAGAATCTAGAGGTCTCATCTCAGTTAGCAAAGGTCCCACAACCTAGAGATGATTCCCATGTTATACTAGATTATCAAGACTACGAGAGCTTGACCTAGGGTGCAAAATTTAGTAGATAACACTAACTTCGACAAAACATTGAGTTAACTGACGTGGTCATAAATCTGAACTTGTCTAACCAAATTAAAGCTCTATTAATGACCACACCACCCAATGTAACCGCAAACTTGATATCTTCCCAAAACACTTTGTGTAATTATCATTCTGTTAACCAGTCAGAACACTTAGCATAAACTACTTCACCTATTCATCATGTCGATTGATAATTGCAACCTATTCACCATATCTAGTAGAGTTGTAGAGCTTCCATCAATGGAAAACTCAAAATATTCATCTCAACTCCAAAAACCATCATAATGCCAACAATCTCCCACTTTGTCATTGGTGGCAAGATATAGTAAATATTTGTAAAAATATGTCTCTCTTCAAAAATATATACAGAGCAATAACCCATTGTTATACATTTATACCAATCACTACCTCAACTTTATTTTCACCATACCAATCATTATTTTCACCATACCGATCATTCCCCCTTTGACAACAATGAAAAAGGTACAAAACTGAACTTCAAAAAAATGGAAAAAAAGCTTACCGATCACAGTCTCTCAAAAACCTCTCTAAAATTTGCTTTGGTTGTATCCAAGGAATTTTCCCATGATTTCTTTAAATTTTCCATGGCTTGGATCTTTCCATGTAGAATAGAAGCTAACTCGTCAACTTGTTTCCTCACTCTTCTCTCTTTGCTAAGTTGATGAGTTAGCAAAGAAGAGTGGAATATGTTAACAAAGAAGAGTGGAATATCAAATTTATCATAGCATTGGTTTGAATCACTTACACTACCATATTCCTTTATACTCTCTGCTATGGCATCTATTGTCAAAATTATTAGATTCTTAGGATCAACTATCTTCCCAATTGTCATGCCAACTACTTTATATTTCTTTCCACTAGCTTTCAACTTTGCTTTCTCTTTGTCTGAATCGGTTTTAGGTTCTTCTTCTTCAAGGAACTTTCACATGACTTCTTTAAATGTTCCATGGCTTGGATCTATCCACGCAGAATAGAAGCTAACTCTTCTTTTATAACTCATCAACTTGTTGCCTGACTCTTCTCTCTATCACAGGTGCCTTCTACTGTGAGTAAATTTTCAAATAGGTTTCTTCATAGGTACCAAACCTAGGAGTACTGACATCAATTGGCTTAGACAGTAACTCATTAGCATGAATTGATATAATATGACCATCTACCTCATAACCCATTGACAGAGCCCAAGAAGTTCTTGGTTGTACTGCATGTATCATGCATGTATCAGTATCTATAATAAAACATATATCTTCTTTATACTTTTCTACAATACCGGTTGGGATAGGTTCTCTCTCATGCATATGTTTTTGGAAATCTTTGAAATAACCCCACATAGTACTATTAAAGTTATTTCCTAACATCCTTATACATTCCTTAATCTGTACTATTGTAGGTCTATCGGTCGACCACTGAATCTTACCAATACAAGGAAAATGATTATGCAAGTAGAAAAATATACATACCGGTAGGGAACGATACTTGAATGATTGTTTCTTGTCCTTCTTAATCTGCTCCATGCTCACAAAGAACTGACCTCACATAGGTCGTATTGTGCATTCTCCTTCACCATCTAATATGCAACATGAATACCACCACCAGGCACACTGTATAATCAACTCAACTGATCAAATTTGTAATCGATCACCATCAAAGCAAAATTCACCTTAATATCTTCTACGCTGTTGATTATCATGATACTGATCTTGTTTTGACTTTGTTAGGTGAGTGACCTCACCAACTAGAATCATTCTCAAAACATGAACATCACCAGTCGTACATATCCCTATCACTGCGTGAATAATCTCCTTAGTAATATTATGCAGTCTGTCCGGCCATAAGAAATGATCATGAACATGACTCAGTACATATCTTATCCAACTAGATTCAAAATCATTGGGTAGGTCAACAACATAAGCAAAAATCTTGTCTTCCAAATGCTTGTGTTCATCCTTCAAACCAACGTCATTGCATAGTTCGGTAAATGCGTTGAAAATAACACTGTGACCAAGATCCTCGATCTTGCAATGAACAAATGATCTAACATCCTCAGTCAATAACATGCCATGAGGTATCGAAGATAAGGTGCCTGCGAGATCATTCTACACCGCCTTCAGAGGGTGTAACTTGAATACTGGCCTCGACTCCTCAATAATCTCAATCAACACAGGGGTGTCCATAATGCTAACAATGATCAACACGGAACAAAACCTCTGCAACACATAAAGATATTGCTTCAGTTTATTGCTAGTGTTCTTCAAACACCACTTCACTTCAAGTAAGAACTCTCAACCTCCAATTCACAAACACTTTGAATTGCTTAGGAATCGCTTGCAGAAGCACTACTTAGCTCATAGAATGCAAAGCGACAAATGAACTTCACTTTTACCCTTATAACGTATCATTTCCAAATAACAAATATAAATGGTCAAAATAATGCCTTTAACTGGACACAACAATTAGAACATAAAGTGTCACTAAGTCATAAACAAAACCATTATGTGGTCGCATAGAATCATATATGATACAAGATTCTTCATCAGATTCATCTATAAAATCAATAAGCATCTAAATATGTTGATAAATCTTACCGCCCACACAACTTAGGGGGATAGGTTATAGATCTTACTTGATTTTCTCCCCCTAAGCCAATAATTTTGACTTAGTCAGATGACGAATTCTCCACACTACCTGATGTTGTGGAGTTCTCAGTCAACTCATAAGATTTCAATTCTCCTTTCTTTACCCATGTATCCTTCATCTTCTTTATGATTCCTTCACAATCTACAACCTTCTTGCCTTTATTATTCATAAACATATTCACCGGTTAACCTCCAGTGTTATTTTTCTTCGCTTTGCAAGACCTAGCAAGATGTCCAATCTTATTGCAATAAAAACAGGCCATACCAGTTTATCTCCATGGTCTAACATTGCCTCTACCGGTTCTCATCCTACAATTCATTTTTGTGTCCCCAAAGTTGTGACAAATAGAGCAGGTAACATTGAATTGCTTCTCCCTTTGGTAAGGTCTTCCCCAGTTCACAGGTTGCCTTTGATTGTTGACTCTATCCCTAGACTCATCAGCCTTATGACCATACCTTTTACAGTGATAACACTTACCTTGGAAAACATTATTTTTAGCATTATAACCATTATATCTACCATAAGAATTTGCAAATCTAGGAACAAGTGGATTAGGTTTAGACCAATAAATATTAGCAGTATGTCCCTCCTTATGGAAATTGAAATATATTGGTCTGTAATTCATCTTACCAGCTTTTTTTTTGTCCACCTTAGGTCTTGAATTTACTTTAGCATGCATCTCCTTAGTATCAGATGACTCACCGACTTCAAATTTAGAAAACCCTAAACCTTGTTTTCATCATTTCTCCTTTGGTTTGAGAGTTGCTCATCAAGCTTAGCAAAACTCCATTTGAAATTGTCCAACATATCATTAGCACCCTTCAACTCTTCTTTCATCTTTTCATTCTCATTTCTCAAATCTTCATTCAGACTTAGGAATTCTTGATATTACTAATTTGTATCATGCAAATGTTCATGCAATGTAGAAACCTCTTACTCAGATCTGAATTCTCATCCACTTTATCCGTTAGGGTTTTATCTTTGGCTTTTAGGGCATCCTCTACAAATTTCTTATCATATGCAACTTTCCTTGCTTCTAACTCTTCACCCATTCTCATTGAGAATTTTTACAACTCCCTTTGTGTGTTCTTGTTTTCTTGCTTCAGTGTGCCCAACACCTTGTGCATGCCCTTATTGTCCTTAGATAAATACTCATTTTCTAAGGCCACAACTTCTACTTTAGATTCATTAGAACCACTCTGCTCAAATAGGTGTTCAACAAGATCTTGACTATCACTCAGTTGTTCAACCAACTCTTGTCTCTTAGCCATAGAGATCTTCAAATGGTCTTTATGTTTCTCAATCATATCCCCATCCTTTACAAGTTGTCCTTTATAAAACTCCATGTCTTCCTTAATGATCTCACCCAAGTTGTTAGGCTTCTTCAAGGAAACTAGGCTCTGATACCAATTGTTAGTATATAGAAGCACTGAGTGGGGGTGGGGGGGGTGTGAATCAGTGAAAACATGAAATGTACTAATTCAACTAATAATATGATAATGCTTTTAACCAACTTGAAATCAATGAAACATGCAAGAGTAACTATGCAGTAGAAGTAAGAAAATTTCAAACATCCACAAAACATAACTCATAACACCACTATTTTTCACGCGGAAACCCTTGTAAGAGGGAGAAAACCATGGTGGGGATGACACCCACAAATATCTTTACTGCAGTAAAAAAAGTGTTGCTATGTTATGAGCTCACAATACCCTATTAGGGGCTCACCCGGTTAGAAGTGACTAGTACCTTGTTAGAAGTACAATAAGACCTATTAGGATCTACCTCGTTAGAGGATTTATAACTCCTTCTCAAAATTCACCCTGTTAAAGGATTTATACAAAAGACTTGTTAGAGTTCACCCTATTAAAGGAATTAACTTGCTAACCTATTAGATTAGCCTCGATCAATGAACTCAAATAACTAATTTGGAAATGACATTGCTTGCTTGTAAGATCCAATTCAGTCTCTGAACTCTTGGCACAATACGCTACCTTTGTCTCTGATCACAACCACCAATAACACGGTCTTCAACCCTAATTCACATGATTTAACTTACCTTTTTAATATTGTTCTTAAGTCAGTTAAACTTTAAAAACAATCCAAAAGTCGGCCCAAAGCATTGACCTAACTCACAAAAATCCATGCCAAATAAACCTAACATGTCGGCCCAAAATGTAATACAAATATTTATTACAAAAGACTGACAATAACTTAACTATCTTGACCATCTGATCATTAGGTACCAATCAGTAACTCAACCAGTTCACACTGAACAAAACACCAAAAAACTAACTTCCACAAAATGTTGAGTTAACTGTCGCGGTCTTAAATCTGAACTTGTGTGACCAAAGTAAAGCTCCAGTAACAACCGCACCACCCAATGTGCTCGCAAACTCGATCGCTACCAAAAAAATTTGTGTAACTGTCATTTTGTTAACCGATCAGGACACTTAACATAAATTGCTTCACCTATTCATCCCATTGATCGGTAACTGAAACCTATTCACCAAATCTAGTAGAGTTGTGGAGCTTCCATAAATAACAAACTCAAAACCTTCATCTCAACTCCAAAGCCCATCATAATGACAACATAATTATGTTTTGCGGTAAGAATTGGAGTGTGGGATCACTTTTGGAGACTTAGGGATGTCTCTAGATGCATTTTGTATGATCACGTAAGCTGGAAACAACAATAGCGCAAGTTATGATTGATTGAAGAGCAACATGGTAGGCAGAAGAACATACAATGACATACAATGAATGTTTTGATTGTTCTATCAAATTGGTATGGATTTAAGTGTTGTGGTCATGATATGTTTATCTTGACTAAGATATGTTGTTGATCCTATGATCACAAAAGGATTGGATTACCACAAGGTATAATTCTTGTTGACAAAAGATTGTTCTATGCAAAAGTTAGAAAATATTTGAATAGGTTTGAGCAGTTGATGTTAGATCGGTGAGTGTTGATGATGCAATTGGTTGTAGTGGATGCTTCTATGATCCAGGTGTCAAGGTGATGTGGCATAACAGATTTATAATGATTAATGGCTATTTCATTGCTCAAGGTGATCAAATTTAATCAAGGTTTGGAAGCATGTTGAAGAAGTCAAAAAGGTTTGATTATTCTTGATTTAAATTGAATGTGTGATGGATCTAAAGGACGACACAGACTTGAAATTGTAATCAATAATTGGTAACACGTTTTAGGGTTCAAGGATTGAGCAGGAATGAATTATAATAATGAAATTCAATGTATTAGGTCATGATTAAGGTGATGGTCGCCTAATGAACTTGTAATGTTTTATATACAAAATGATGAATTATGCAAGTGTATATTGTGGATGAAAAGGTGCAGTCGAGTGAAGAGTGAAAATAGTCTACAAGAAGCAGAAGTGTTGTTCTTAATTGGATTTGAACAAGAAGAGGAGGCATGCTACACCCAAATTATTGCACTTGTTCATTCCTAACAGTTTTTGCAAGAAAATACCTTAACCGGGTAGACTCTAACATGTCTGATTTGAAAATCCTTTAACAAGGTTACTCCTAACAGGGCAAAGCTCCTAAGAGGGCTAGAGGTAAATCCCTTAACCGGGTGACTCCTAACAGGGTCTGCTCCTAACAGGGCATCATTATAAGCTCCTAATAGGGATAGGCCTTTAACATGGCATATTTCAGAAGGGTGCAAATATTTGTGGGTGCTAATCCCCACCGTGGTTTTCACCCTTGGTCAGGGTTTCCATGATAAAAATATTGGTGTTACTTTCTTGCATGTGTGGATGATTGTTTGGTTATTTTGTTTATTGCATGTATAAGGTTTAAAGTTGATGAATGTGGTTTATGGTGTTGAATGAATTGTGAAAAGTTTCAGATCTGACAGATTATTGATTCACCCCCCTCTTAGTAATATTGGACTTTATAGTATTAACATGATGCTCAAAATTTCAACCATCTATAAACTAATATATTTATTTTAAAATAAATTTTTAAAGAAATATTATTAGAAAATGTGAAGTTTAATTTATACTAACTTTTACATCATATACTAGTACAAGGTAATATCATTTGAAGAATTTGATTATAATCAAAACTTTATTAACTTTTATGAAAGGAAGGGGCAAGGTGTGTTTATTTGAATTTTAGGTATGAATAATAAATTAATATTTAACATGCTTAATTTTTTACTCAACTTATCAAGATTTATTTCCACTTCAAACTTAACATCCATAAAGTATTGCACATGTAAGGTTGGTCGTGGTAATTTATTTTTATTTCAACATCATCAAAATTCATTATTATCTATACAATGATTTTGTAAATCGTAATAAGCATTACATTACCTAATAGTTGGTCTTAAATTGATGATTATTGAAAAAAAATGTAGAGTGTAGATTAATCTTTTGGATTTGATAATCATAATTTTGGGTGGAACAAGTAGCAATTTTAACTTAAATATTTGTATATTAAAAAATCTTCTTAAATATATATTTCCAATGCCCCTAAATTTCAATCATTTATCAACTTTTATTTGTCAACCTCTTGATAGATGAAGATATGTAAGGAAAAATTATTTTGAAACTATAATAATATTATTTTGTTATAGTTTTGTCATCTTGTGTTTATATAGCATATATTCTTTGAGGCTTCACTTACAAGGAGTAACATATGAGTTTTCATGATGAGGATATGACAAGGTGTATTTTTTTTAATTTTCAGTTTTTAATTTTAAATAATCAATGTCTTTTACATTTAATTCATTTTTGCTCAAAGATTCTTAAGATACACTTCCAACCAAAGCTTCATTTCATTATAGCATCACATGTGTTGTAAGGAAAGAGAATAGTACTTTATTGTAATGACAAATTTTGCATACCTTTGTGTAGACACCCTAAAAATGTAGACACCCTAAAATGGACAGGCTTGCGACTTTACATTAAAAACACTGATTTTCATCTATTAATTAATGGTTTCTTAATCATTAATTAATCATCTATTTTCTTCTAAATTCATTTCTCAAATCATCTAATCCAATTCTCAAAATTAATTAAATAATTAATTTTATTTAATTAATTAACCTTTAAATGATTATTTACCATTATTTAATCAATTAAACTCAATTTCCTATAGTTTAAATCAAATATTTAAACTTACTAATTAAATTCTCCCAATTAAATTAATTTCAATTAAATTAATTTAATTTCATCAAATAAAGCAATTCTTAATTAAAAAGAATTCAATTATCTCACATGTTGAAAA
>MU228158.1:612879-627400 GCA_018584345.1 Thuja plicata | reverse complement strand
AGCATCAAGAACAGCGTTTCGGAAGGAGTAGAGAGAAACAATAGAAGCTTCAAGCATCGAAGGGTTTGTATTTGTTTGTCTTCCTTTTTGTTGTTTGTACATTTTATTGCTCACGTTTCTGTTATTCCTTTAGTAGTTATTGCGTACTTGATTTGCATTCACTTGTGAACCTTGGCTACTAACCCCCGCCCTTGGAAAGTTGTGGGAAACCGGAGAGAGAGGCGTACACTTTGCTCTCTAGTTTTGGGTCCATTTTGAGAGGAAGCCAATATGATTGCATAATAGCATGTAGCACACTCTTTTTTTTTAAAGTTCATTTATTGATACTTGCTTGCCCATATTTACTTCCACTTGCATTAGCATATATCTAACCATATCAAAGCATTATATACATCAATCCCTTTTAAGGGTCTTTTTTAGTCCTAGTCCCCGTAAGTTTGATCTCTACCTTAAAATATACATTTCTTTACCATGGTTCACTTCTATGACATGCAAGAGCTATCTAACATAACATAAAACCAAATCAATAATTGATAAGTAGGAGATATTTTCCATAGCAAGTCAAATTGTGATATTGCTACTAGGATTCAACTACACAACAATATCACAAAACTAGAATTATTTTGTATAAACTCAAAAAGATTGACTTCTACCCTTTTCTCATAGTCATTAAGGTTGACTTAGTAAATTTTGAGTGTCTATTCATTATATCCCAATATTTAAAGGTATTTTTTTGAGCATTAATCCATATGTATTAATAATTTAAAACCCTAGAGCATCAAGGAGCGCTCACTAGGAACATTTTGAGTTGGTGTACTAAAAAGAATATTATTTGCATCAAAATTCACATCCTAGATCACTTGCACGATTTCATGATGTATGCCAAAAAAATTTAAGGTCTTAAAGTTGGTCACTCGAGGGGCAGCTAAGGAGAACATGAACCCTCACAATTAAGCAATCCCTAGGATATTTGTAAATGTCATTAGTCCTTATATACCAACAAAGACCCAAAATGATAAGCAATAATTTTAAATGATTTAGACTTATGTTAGACTAATTACTACAATAGATTTTAAAACATATTTGAAATAAACTAGAATTCTTAGGGCTTTTAAAATAATAGGATTGGTAAACTTTATTTTTTATGATTTCAACTTATTTCAATTAAATAAGTAGTTTATTTCACTCACAAAAACTCAAATTTGACCTAGTAATAAATCCATGATAAGTCCAAACTATTTGAGATAGTTCATATAGTGAGATGGATTAAGAAGTATATGTTGCACCAAATCAAGATTGTCTCACACAGATTGGATCCACTTGATGATAGATCAATGTATGCCCACGGAATCAACCCATAAATGAACAAAAGTCTACACAAAGTTCAAGTATACTTTACACTTGAAGGTTATCTTTTTATTATTATAATGAATAAACTCTATAATTCATCAACACTTGTAATTAACCCTTGAATCAAGAGCTACTTGTACATTCTTAGTATTTCCAAATTTGGCATTTAATATTTACCTTTGCTCTACTACTTGGCAAATTGAGGGTTTATGGATAGTAATCTCTTACTTAGCCTAGATAGATCATGCACTAACATAAAAAAAAAAAAAAAAGTCCTTTGCAATTTTGGTGAACCTATCTAATCTTACAATGTCCAAAGATTTTCTTTAACATTTATACCTTCATTGATATTTAGGGCTTCAAAACTCTATCTACTAATTCCTCCATTTTTAAATATTTTGGTAGGTTTTAGATATCTTATTATTACTTTATTGTTACATAGCTCCTTATATGTTGTGTGCCTTCTTTAGTGACTTTCTTTTTTACCCTCCTACCTTTCCCTTCGACACCTCATTAAGGTTTCCCTTTTGAATCTAATATATCACTTTTATTTCTTGTTTATAAATCTTGGAAAGGTCAAGAGTGTAATTTGAAAAGCATACAATTTCACAAGTACATTAGGTGTATTAGAAAATTCATCTTTATCAACTGACATCTATTTCCAAGTACTTACTTTGAAGGGCATAATTCAAATTGTGCACCTTGACACATAGTATACACAAATAGTATCAATAATCAATCTATTGACATCCTTTATCATCCACTCATAAGCATTTATGTCCACCCCATTATCTCCTTTTTCAGACTATTAATTAAACTTAGGGACTTAATCAATGTGCAAAGAGGAAGTTAATACACTTCGACATGTTCAGTAAGTTCCATGGTATTCTTTTAACACCTCCAAAGTTCTCCAAAGTTTTCCTCAATATAAATAGTGTTTCTCAAAGGTATTAAAGACCTAACTATTGGAAGAGGACACGATCATATTTATGAAAGTAGTGCTTCTCGATTCTGATTGTGTAAGAATTTTTGTGTCAAAGTTTCAGGTCACACTCAATAAACCATCACCACGACAAAAGAACTTAAGAAATAACACTATATAAGACTTCCATAAATACCAAAGACCAAAATTTCTAAAGATTTTAATTTGTCAACTAGAATTATGTGATTGTCCCAAAAGATTGAGATTTCATTATAAATACTAAACTTCTTTAAATTTAGTTGTCCCCACCCTCAAATCTACAATCTCCTGTATCCTAAAAACTACACTCTAGTCTTAGATCCAACAAATTAATGTATTAACTTGTCAACTAGAATTATGTGATTGTCCCAAAAGATTGAGATTTCATTATAAATACTAAACTTCTTTCAATTTAGTTGTCCCCACCCTCAAATCTACAGTCTCCCATATCCTAAAAACTAAACTCTAGTCTTAGATCCTAGAAATCAATGTACCGAAATATCTAGTGAAGATTTGGTGAAGAGCAGCAAAAGAATGCAAGATACTTTGAATAAATATAATAGGTTGAGCAGATTGAAAATAATAAAAAAAAAGGAGGGGATGGTGGGCAAGGAAATCATGTGCGTAGGCGACAAGTTGGAAGGCATCTGCATTTGCTACTTACCCGACGTTACGTTAGCATGACAATAGGGATCATGTTTCCATGCACACACACTTTTTTTTTTTGTCTCCACACAAAACAATTTTCTCAAACATTTCCACATGAATAAAGATAAATTAAATGTTTTGGGGGTTTACAGCTCAGTCACAGAAAGGCATCTAGAACTGATTATTTTGAGTGGGCCCATCTATTTACCATAATTGCTACCCATTCTTCTCCTCCATCATCACAATAGACTTTAATATTTTTTATTTTTATTTTTGGGTTTCAGGACCCTTTTTTTTTTTAATTTTTATTTTGGGTCTCATATGACTTGAATACTTTGCCCCCCACTCTCCGTAACATGCTCTTAAAACATTTTCATATTCATTGCCACTACCTACTTTTATACGACTATGTCGGCGACTGATCTATACTATGTACTAAGTGTGTGACCAATCATAATCAGTGAATACGTGTACCCTAGGAATTATGGATAGTATTCAAAGTTAGGATTCAATGGTTGATCCTATAAATATGCTAGTCAAAGTCTTGGACATCTATGTTTTTTTTGAAGTTATTTGTGTTAGTATTTGCCTTTGACAATACTATTCTAATCATTTGTATTTTATAATGTTAGTATTATATGTCTTTGACAATACTATTGTAACCATAGTTATTTATTTATTTATATGCATTTAAGATATATATTTTCTTGTTAATCAAATATGTATATTTGTAAAAAAAAATATAAAATGTCAATTATTGATTTTGTATTGATTGAAACTTTTTACTTGTTGGAAGCTTCATATTGATCAATTTAATAATGAATTTTGTATAATTTTGATTTATTAATATACTAAATTTTGGATTCTTAATGTGGTATAATTGTGTGATCAAGAATATGTTATATATATCATGAGAAGATCATTCTCATATTTCTATTGCAAATATTATATTTGTCAAATTATTGTTTATGATTATTGATGTTGTTATGTGTGAGAGGGTAGTTGAAAATGTAAAATCAATAATGTGTGGGACTCATGGGGACCTTTTAAAGGAGGGTGACACTTCTCACTTGTTATTGCAAGTTTAAGATTGATGAATGCAATTATATAATGAACTTTATGTAAAACCATAATTAACACATTGTGAATCATGAATTGATTAACTAACTAACTCTAGATTTCACAACATTCTAATCTCCTAATAGAGTATCTTAGATGAGTGCGAGAAGTGTGAGAAAGCACAAATAACAACAATGATATCGTCTGCATGCAAATATATTGATTACTTCCTTGAAGCTTTCTTTCAAAGATTTGACATGTTGCTCTTAGATTTGTATAAAACATTATTCACAACATGATCTACGAAAGGTCAAAGAGTGTGGTTAGAATGAATGTTGAATGAAGAATGATTATATAGAATGACATGATATTGATCAACGATGGAGGATGCATGAATCATAGCTTAATATAAATGGTTGAGAATGAATAAAAATAATCGATTGTCAAGGACATAACTAACTAGATGGTGGAGGGCACTAAATGCATGATTTTAGTGAAATGGATTGATTGATCTCAAGTGAGTGGTAGGTAAGTAAGGAAGGCAGAAATATAATTAGGAAATATTATTTAATCCTGTACATGAGAGGATAAAATAAATAAAATAATTTTTTTTTTTTTTTTGTATTAAACATAAGGGTTTCAAAGTATACAATGATTCAAAACAGCCAATACAAAAAGCCGGAGGCAGAGCCTCACATGAAGAGAGTCAAAGTATTAAAGTATTAACAAAACATAATACGAGCAAAGTATGTAAATAAGAAGCAACAACTAGTGTAGAATGTCTTCATGGTTTTCCATCCAGTCCGTCCATCCCAAGGTACTCTCCATCTAGACGATGTTTTTCTTCGCCTGTATCTGGGTCAGCATGTATATCTGGTCGTCGGTGGCATTCTTATTCTTTCTAATTTCCTTGTGAAGTTTCTTCGCGGTCTTTTTGAAGATAGCCAGGTTGTCCATATGTCACCGCCAAGCATACCCATCCTTCATTTCGAACGCAAACATTGTGGAGTGCCCAATTTGAAGGAACCTTTTGAGATTTTCCCTTTCAATCATCATGCTGATACAGACTTGCGAGGAGATTTTGAAATAAATAAGTTTTCGAAAGGATTCAGTAAGGGATCTAGGAATATCCTGATACCTCTCTTCATTCTTGCATTTCTAGAGCTGCCATAAGATGTTAGAAGATAAAATATTCCATATCATATTAGTATCCTTTTTTAAACCATGTATATGACCATTAATAATTTCAAAGATATCAAGATACTTAGGATAAGTAAAACCAAAGATACTCCAAACCTCTTCAGCAAATTTGCAATCAAGTAGGATATGTCTGCAGGAATCAGGAAGTTTGCAAAGGCTACAAAGCTCAGTATTGGGAGGGTCTTTGCAAAGAGGAAGTCTATTAAGAGTCCAAAGAGGAAGTCTATTAAGAGTTTATTTTTAGGAAAAAATTATTTTAAAAGATAAATAATTAAATAAATTATTTTATTATAAAAGATACGATTAAATAATTAAAATAGTTATTTTTAATCACAGTGGACTGGAAGAATGTAAGAAAAAGAATTAATTAACTAATTAAAACTTATTTAGTTAATGTGTAAGGTAGAAAATAAATAAATTAAATAATTAATTTTTAAAAATTAATATGGTTGATGAAAAATAAACAAATTAATTATTTCATTTATTTTAGAAGAATTTTATTTAAACAAAATATTTCATTATAGAATAAGTGCTAAAGATAATTAAATATTTAAAAATAATTATTTAATTATAATGAACTAAAAGAGTGATTTAAATAGGAATTAATTAAATAATTTAATTATTGTAAATGCTAAAAAATAAATAAAATAATACTTGTATTTATTTTGAGAAAGGACTTTATTTAGAAAGGAATAATTAAATAGATTAAAATAATTTATTTAATTATAAAAGAAGAGATAGTTAATTAAATATTTTAAAAATTTATTTAATAATTCATGTATTAGAAGAATAATTTGAAACAATGATAATTAACGTGCATAATGAGATAATAATTATTTATTTTTAGAAGAAAATTATTTAAAAAGAGGAACTAAATGAATTAAAGATATATTTAGTTATAGAAGAAGATTTAGCTAATTAAATAATTAAAAATATTTTTTAATTCTAGTAAACTAAAGGAATACTTTAAAAAAATAATAATTAAGTAATTAAAAATATATAATTAATGTGCATGGCGAACAAAATAAAATAAAATAATAATTTTATTTTTATCTTAGAAGAACTTATTTAGAAAAAGAATAATTAAATAGATTAAAATAATTTGTTTAATTATAGAAGATAATTAGCTAATTAAATATTTAAAAATAATTGTTTAATTATAGTGAACTAGACGAGTAAGTGAAATTTTTTTATATTCCCATATATTAATGTACCAAAAATTTGGATTCTAAATAAGATAATTAGTAAATATATGATCAAGAATATATTTTGCATGTCACAAAAAGATCATCCCCATAAATGTTTTATATCTATTTTGTTAAAGTGGTCATCTATGTTTGTGGATGGCGTTGTTTGTGAAAGGGTCATTAAAAATATCGAATCAATAATGTGTGGGACTCTTTGGCTTGATAGAGCCTCCTTCGAGGTTGTTGGTATCTCTTTTATATATGTATGTATGTATTTTTTCAAAAAACAAAAATGTGTGGGACCCATGGGAACTTTTTAAAAGGACGATGACATGTAACTTCAATTCTAGTTGGCAATGTGTCACACAAGAAAACATATTGGAGGATAGCCATGTCATAATCTAGAAAATTTTTAACATAAGGAATCAAACCTAACATCACACCGAAGGCTAGGACAATTTTCAACATTGGAAGTTGTATTCTAAAATCTGATAAAAAAAAATCTATTCTTATTTTTAATTTATTTTATTAATTGCTATTTTTAATATATTGTATATTTTTATTTATAATATTATAAATTATTATTTTAAAATTTACAATTTGTTATATTTATGAACTCACTAATATTTCATTGCATAATGTATGGATGTAATTTAATTATACTATAAGATCCAAAGTTTTGTTTGTTTTAGTATTTTTAAACTACAATTAAATCAATATTTTTTCTACAACACAATCAATATTTTTATCACATATAAGACAAGTTTCCCATATAATAATACTAAATATTTAATAAAACTATGGAAAGCTTGAAATGTTTGGATTGTTATTGTTTAATCTAATTAGTATATTGTAAATAAGGTGTTATACACCTATCATTTATGCATAAATATTCAAAATTGTGCCACCTTTTTAATAAAATAAATGACTAACACAAATATGGTTTCAACTAATGGATGAAACCCAATAGAATCTATCCAAAGACTAAATATAACTATTATACAAAAAACATTTGATGAACTGAAAGAATGTCTAGGTAGCAGGGATACCCATAAGAACTTTGTAACCATAATTCCAAGTACACCCGTCACCATAATCCAAAACTGCATGTACTGTGTCAGTTTTGCATAAAACTAAAAATCTGGCATCTCACCGACAACCAATAGGTAACCAACCGATATAATTATGCAACTGATACAAAGGTTTTGACATCAATGAAAATAATGCCAACATCTTCTCAATATGTTCAACAATCTCCCCCTTTGGCATTGATGGAAAAATACCCCAAAAACCAAAAAACTCCATAAAAGACAAAAAATCCAAAAACTTCACAAGCTCCCCATGAGTAGATAATCCTTCAGTGTTTTTGTTCTTCCTATTTCTCTCCCCCTTTTTTCCACAATGGAAAAGGGCCAAAAAACCAAAACTCAGAAAATTAAACAAGTACAACAAACTTCACAGTAAAAACTTTCTTATACCTCTCTTTAATGATAGGAAGCTTCCTCTTCCACTCAGCCACAAAAATACCCATCTGGGTGCACAGACTATCATGCTCCACTATCATTTCAAAAGATGAAGTCCAGTATGGGGACTGAAGCCATCGTTTATAGTTTTCTGCATCAACAAGGATACCAGAGACATGCTCTAACCAGACTTCGACCAAATCCTTCACCAACCAAAATTGTTTTCACTAGATATTTTCTTTGTCTTTGCAACTGTAGCATCTCACCCTGAAGTTGAACAACTTTTATCCTCTATTTTCCTTCTCTATCCTTGAAATAATCACATGTCTTTCCCAATTCATTCAATTCTCCTTCAATGACATCAATTCTACCTCTAAAATTATCAACAATAGCATGCCACCGAAGATAATACATGTATATATCTCAAATTTATTTTATGCACTCTTTTGTCTCACCAATCATCCTGGATAATCTTTGTTTAGAATCGGTACATTTATTTTCAGTAGACTCCTTGACGAGATAGTAATATGCACCATGCTACAATAATCTTCCTTTAAAACACTTTATCAATTCAATAGGAACCATACTAGATATATCAGAAACAGTGGTATTTTTACTGATCAAGTGATCAGTCAACATATCTTCTATCTTTATTTTTATCACCAAAGAGCAACATGACCACACATCACCAATTATGTCCAACTCCCAATTCTCTAGCATAGACTGAATTACATCAGAATCCAGAGAGTCAAATTCTGATGGAGAAACCATATCTTTCTCAATTTCCTCTTCTCCTTCCTTTTCTCCTATTTCCTTCTCTTCCTCGACCTCTTCTTCTTCATCCTTCGAAATGGTAACAATATATTTTCCTTTAATACTAGTTTTTCTCCTTTTAGGTTCTGGAGGAGAACCACCGACAACAACATCCAAACTTTTCTAACCAAAGGAGGATCCTCCCTCAACATGTCTTATAGGCACAACACCAGAAATAACCAAATTGGAGAAAATATTCATTTGTAAAGATGTAAAATATGGCTTGCAAGCATCTACTCTATTTTTCAAAAACCTTAGATATTTACAAATTTGTTTTACGACAAGGATGTTAGCCCTCCAACTATGTTTTCACTACCCGATAAAGACCTCAAATAATAGAACACCAAGCATACAACAAAAGATCCAAACCAAAATCCATAACCATCTTCTAATGTCATCTTGACATTCTCAAGCAAATTATCCAATAACCAATTACAGAGATTAAACTAGACACCTTCCCTAACCATTTTGTGTGCAATATAGACTTCTACAACCAAAGTAGCACCATCCCGATTTTAAAAGAAATTTTTGTAAGAGATTCCATAGGCAACATAGCTCACCATTGAATATTCAAGAGTGTTTATCAGAAGTGCATGTTGATCACAACTGATACCTATTAGTTCTTGCACTTCCTTATACTTTATCATCTTCTTTCCTAGAAGGTCTCCAATACTGCACAATCTCATGATATCCTCAATTACTTCCTTTGTTACTGCATAGGGTTTATCCAACTCCTGGTTTCCATCCTGAAATCAACTCAACAAAAACATGATAAATTCCTTGTCGATGAACCAGGGAAATTCTCCCCATATATCCAATCCAAAGTTCCAAACTCTCTGCAACTCCTCTATAGACAAACCAACTTCCAATAGTCGGACCCTGCTATGATCAAATTCCTCTAATTTTGCCTTCTTCAACATCCTTTATGTGACCGCACCGATATCATGAACAACCAATTGAGGCTCTATTTTTTGTACTCAAATATTTTCCTTCAACCTCTTTCAATCTCTTCTAAAATTTCAATTTTTCTTCTTTGCAACAATTCCAAATGATTTCAAAAAATCACCTTTATGTCCACAATCGATCATTATTTTATTTTCCTGTTGAGAATTAATTATCGCTAACTCAACCTATTCGTACAATGGACATCAATCATCCAAAACAACTATAGTCATTAAATTTTTATCCAACATACTAGAGACAAGCTAGTTGCAACTGGTATCACCTCAGAGTAGGGGAAGTGACTATTATAGCATGCTAATAACCCCCCTGAGAAAAAATATTTAGCTCGGTGACCAAAATAGGTAGTATCGAGATCTAATACCACATATATCTCTTCACCATCATATTTCTTCTTCCATACCATAGCTATCTTGTAAGATTCACTTGATACTGCAAGATTGTTATCATTTGCAAGTTTCACTGGAGCAGCAACAAATTTGCAAGTATTAGCATAATGATTGATTTGGCCAAATTTTAAATAATTGGTATTCCTCTGACCTAATCTTATTGAATGACCTATAGATCTGCACTGAGTAGCCTTGTGACCATAATTGTGACACACATAGTAATTCCCATGGAAAATATTCTTCAATCCACTTTTCTTAGCCAGATTTGAAACTTGACTTCTACATTGATTTTTTTTATGACCAAACTTATGACAATTAAAGTATTGAACCTTTTGTTCCTTCCTTATCTTATAATCAACAACCTTATGACCAAATTTCTTGCATATGAAATAGTAACTATTAAAAGATAAGTGTCTTCGATCATTCACTTGCCTAACTAGAGGCCTTCTTGTAGATGTATTCAAATTATTGACCTTGCTTGTTACCTTAGACTTTTCCCTAGCTTCGACTTCCTTCTCTTTTCCTTTGTACTTTAGATCTGAACACTCATTGGTGAAACCTAATCCTTCCTTGTCCTTGTGAATTTTCTACATGGCTAATAGTTGATCCAAAATAATATTGTTCTCACAAACCTTTGCTTCAGATCTCAGTTTCCCTAATTTTTGATCCAACTTTTCATTTTCATTTGAATTCTTCTTGATGATGTCCTTGAGATTCTCTTCTATTTTCTTTCGCTCCTCTATTCTCTTATTGATAGTGTTATTTAGATCTCTTTGGTCTTCTTCCAATCTTCCATCTTCATCTTAAATTGTTCTTTGATAAACTCCTCAGTATTTTTCCTATTACTCATATGATTTTCAAGATTTGCCACCTTTTCTCTTGACTCCTTCAATTCCTGAATTACTTCCTTGTGCATTGCTTTGAATTTCTGGATTTGATTCCTCAGTTTTGAGATACATGTATTTGCTTCCTTTAGGTTTTCTTTTAGTTCCTCATTCTTTGATTCAATGCACTCAATGCCACTCATCATGATTTTCCAATCCTCATCTAAATTATACTCTCCTTCCATCTGTTCAAACATCATTGATCTCGCTCAAGTGGTTAAGCTCTATATGTATGGGTCTGGGCTCTAATACCAATTGTTGAACATGCCAAATAACTGAGAGGGGGGGGGGGGGGTGAATATGTTAATCCAAANGAGGGGGGGGGGGGTGTGAATATGTTAATCCAAAAAAATTTCTAAATTTTTTACTGATATGGTATACACATAAACCATTCAAATAATTAATACTGGAAAAAACATGAAAGTGATGAACCATAACTGATTGAATGTTTGAAGATATTAAGTTCATCACCGAAATGTAGAAAGATAATGCAAGACATTAAATCAGTTAATGGATTGTGTTGTCACTAATGTCAACTTGATATCATTTGATTGGTTATATACAAAGTGTCAAAGACTTAAGAGAATCAGAAAGATAAAGGTTATGCTTTCAGTAATGCATAGAAGACCATCATTCACTAAGTGACCACAAACACCGACAGGTAGTGCACCCTCGACGGATAGAGAAACCCAAAAGTAAAGTCATAGTTTTGCCCGATCAAGAAACCCGACAAGCATTACCGACAACAAGAATCACAAGCATTATCGACGAGCATAATCACAAGCATTACCGACAAGCAAAAATTTACAGTGATGCCCGATGGACAGACAACCCCGACGGAGATGCCCAAGGATAAATGAAGTGTTGACCAAAGCTAAAAAAGAGTTAAAACAATGAAAAGTACTGAAGTTCAAAAATGACAAAAGACTTAGCTGGCAAGATCTAAACAAGGAGTTAACTAGTTGTTAATTGTTTTCATCGACAAGTTAAAGCTAGAGATAAGTGAAAGTTTTAAAAAAAATTTATTATAGTTGGCAAGAAGATATCTACAAGATAAAACATGAGTAAAAGCTTTAAATCAAGATTGGCTAGAATTGCGGATCATGCCAAGAACAAGAAAGTCAAGAACTTAGAAACGGTGATATCATGTCTATAAAGAGACAATCTAATTCATTATGAATTAGGGGAGTGAATAGAGAAGAAGGCTGGAGAGAAACTGATGAAGAAAAACTTCATACAGTCCTGATCAATCAAGCTAAAGAACAAAGCTATATTTCTATAGACACCAAGCAACAGAGAAGCACAACATCACCGAGTAGAAAGAAGTGGAGTAAAGGTATTGAAAAGATACATTGATAATAAAGGTATTATGAGCTTACAACAGATCTGAAAATCTGCAAATTTATAGTTGTATATGTGAACAGATCATTTACTGTTTCAATTTAACCATTGGATCAGAAAGTCTCTTAACCAAGAAGGACTTAACAATCCTTTCTATATTGAGATACATCCCAAGGAGTATTAAAAATTTTGATCATGAAGATAGCACGAGATGCTAGATACCATTTGACAAACTACACTGGGTTTGGTCATAGAAGGTAGCATAAAGATGCCATATATCAAGTGACAAACTATTCTATTCAAATCCTCTAAGAAGGTCACACCTAACAGTGTGTTTGTAACCTTTAATAGGGTTGGCTCTTCACCAAGGTCACTTCAGAAGAGTGAAAATTTTGGGTTATATATATATCCTTGTTGAGTTTCATCAACATCCAAGAGAAAATAAATTTTCCTTACATCGTGGAACACCTTTCAAGCTACAAATAATCAACACATATGGTTTCCTTGAATATGGCTAGATTTGAAATCATATTTATGAATTAATTGTGTAATTTAAAATAGAAGTTTTTAATTATTTTTGAAAAAAATACATTTCATTTTGAAATTATGATCAAGCTTTCTTGAAATCATTATGTTATTTGAAAAGAGTGGCACTGTAAAAGGCATTGTCATGACCTCCACAGCATATCCTTACTTTTTTGAAGTTGGGAACCCTCATCTAAATTTCCAATTTCAATCTTCAACATAACTTTTGTGTTTTTGATTTAACTAGATCACCATAATTATTTCATTTTGTTTAAGAGAGTTTACAATTTAAAAAGTTTCTAGAAAGACACCTAAATTATTTTCCTAAAATACATTAAAAATTTATCAACAATCTATAAAATTTTAAATTTATTCTCTTTTTAAATTCAAACTTACATTTTTAACAATTCAGAAAAAGTCATTTTTATATAAACCCCAAAATACCTAAATACAAAATCACCCAAATAAAAAACACACAATTTTATTCATTTGGACTCTTGATAGCCTCGGCCGCAAAGCTCCCCAAAATGACAAATGTAGTGTAAATGGTATTTTGCAGTGTAAATGGGATTTTACACTACATTCAAAATCTGAAACCCTAAGCTACGGTAAAGTGTAAATGGGGGTCCAAACGCCGAATTCAGCTTTAAAGCATGTGGAATGCGTAAGTCCCAAAGTTGGTGCGCATTGAATATTCGCTTGTGTTGAACGACCGTGAAAACTTTATGCCTGTCCTCTTTTTTCTCCTCCATCTTCGCTTGGATTTGGACTACTTGAATTCTAGATAGTTGCAAATTGTTTGGGTTTTTCAGTTTTCTTCATGATCCTTTTCCTTCAGTTTTATTGAGGTTTTGTTTCCATGATTAGGGTTTGTCATAAATAGATTCAATTCCATTCTTTTTTTCCTCTCTTTTAAAATGCTTCATCTTTTAGGGCCCGTTTGGTTGGCGGAATTTGTGCATGCTGGAATTGCCAATTCTAGAATTGAATTCATTCTAGGTTTGTGCTATTCTCAAAATGAATTCTAGAATATGGCTGTCCTGTTTGGTTTACCTGGAAGATGACTGAGAAGATGCAAATTTTGTGTTTGGTTCCACACAACTAGAATTGGAATTGGAATTTTGTTTTTGTACACATACACATATATACACACACACATACACACATACACATATATACACACATATGTGTATACACACACACATGTGTATATATACACACATATACACACATGTGTGTGTATATATACATGCACACACATGTGTTACACACACATGTGTGTGTATATATACATGCACACACATGTGTATATATACACATGTACACACACACACATATATATACACACATACATGTATGTATATACACATGTATACACATACATACATGTGTATATATACACATGTATACACATATACACATATGTGTGTATATATACACACGTGTGTATACACACATATACACATATATACACACATTTGTGTATATATATACACATATACACATATACACATATATACACATACACACATATACACACACATGTGTGTATATACACATATGTGTATATAGATATGAGTATGTATATACACATGTGTGTATATATACATACATGTATATATATTATATATATACATGTATGTATATATACACACAAGAGTATATACACACACACATGTGTGTATATATACACATATATACACACGTATGTATATACACTCATGTGTATATATACATACAT
>MU228158.1:593635-612829 GCA_018584345.1 Thuja plicata | reverse complement strand
ATATATTATATATATACATGTATGTATATATACACACAAGAGTATATACACACACACATGTGTGTATATATACACATATATACACACGTATGTATATACACTCATGTGTATATATACATACATGTATCTATACTATATATGTACATGTGTGTATATACACTCATATGTATATATACATACATATACACACACACACACATATATATATATATATACACGCATGTGTATATACACATATATATACACATGTATATATACATAGATTTATATATACATTCTGATAGCAATATAATATTAACACAAAAATGGGAATGAATTTTCCTTCACAAAATAATACTCTCAATTCCAATTCCAATTCCCGGCCCTGAGGGGGAATTGTGGAATGCTCAAAAAGGCCCAAAATTAGAATTCGCATAACCCTATTCCAATTTTTAATTTTGGAACCAAACAGGGAATTGAACATTTTGGGAATTCGGAAATGCCAATTCCCGTTCAATTCCAATTCCACCCCTCAACCAAACGGGCCCTTAGTTCTATATGATCATGTTTCCTGTTACAAAATCTTATCTTAATAAGCAACTTTTAAATATATTTAAGTGGAATATTTAAATTTATTGAATAAAATTTAAGTTAGGATAATTTTTATCAAATGTTTAGTAGTTTGAGTTAAAAATTATAAAAATGTGTATAATGTCAAAAAGAAACCTTGAAACTTTCATTTAATTAAACTATTAAGTAATTTTTATAATTTGTGAGCTTCATATTGGATTTCAAATCATGAAGGACACTTAGATCGAATTCAATCTGCAAACTTGTCATGTTGACATTTAGGCTACAAAGCTTTAGGGATTACCGTAGATCAAACTTTTGACTTGAAATTGTTTTTTTGTTGGCAAATTCACACCTTGCATTTGAATCTCATAAACATATCACTTTGAACTGTCATGTTAAATATTCACCCATGCGAAGATAGATTTGATCATTTGAAGTTTGAAGTCTAATTGAACAAAAGAAGAGAATCCAACCCTGAACATCAAGATTCTATACATTGATCTTTCAAGCCCATTCAACATGCAAACTTATTAATCAAAGCCAAAGTCTAAAATTCTTTGTAGTATGCCTACCAAATAAACATATATTTGTAAAATTATAGTTGAAGTAGACTTTAACTCTCATTAGGATATTAAACTCCAAGATGCTTATGAAGAAAACTCTCAACTCTTTTTGAAGCATGTAAACATGTGTTTTGGACCTATAACCTTGAAACACACGCTTGTAAAATAGTAGATAAATCCCAAAATCCTTATGTATTGACTTTACAACTCTAAATTTCATTGAGAAATACTTTTTTAAGACTTATAATTATGTAATAGAAACCAAATTTTTTAATTAAATTGAATGCTAATCTTTCCATTTTTCCTAAAAGTTGTAAAATAAAGAATTATTTGTTAAATCCCATCTTGCCTTTGGCAAGACACCCAAGAGTAATATGTCTTCGCTTAGAAAAATGAAATACAAGTTTAAAGTTATAGTTCTACCCTAAAAAATAGTGATTGAATTCAGAAATATCATTGATGCAAATCTAGGGCTTGTGGGACTAGAAGAGTTTCAAAAATGAACGAGTTAAGCCCAAGGGAATCTTATAGCACAAAATTTGAAGGCAAGTGGTTTGATCTAAGCATTAAATTTTCCTCTCCACGTAATCTATTAGTCTATTTGTAATTTATGCAACATTCTAGAACAAAGATAAAAGCCTAATATAAGGAATACAAAACACTATACAATATTACATATTCAACCTTAGTAGATTGAGAAGATGTTGGATCTCTTAGTCACGGAAACCTATGTAGAAATCACCATGGAGTTTTCCAAGTATTTTGATGATAACATGAATAAAAGTACAACTATGACGACAAAGCATTGGTTCAAAAAACCAAAGGCACCCTCCATCAAGCTTTCTAAAAAGCTTCATAGGAGTGATTTTCACAACGAGATCATTTGCTAGAATGGGTGACATTAACCTTGCATTACGATGTCATTTTCAAGTGTCTCCACATTTATTGGAATTGTTCTAGGGATCATGAGAGGAAAATCATTTTATATTTGTTTCCTATGAAAATTGAAATTATATTTCATAAAGGCGAACACATTTCAATGATGGTTACACAACAAAATGGGATAACATTATTTTTTGGCATCCACTTTTGGGAGTGTAAAGAGTCATTATTTGGATGCACTAGATTGGAAGGTAAATCCATGTCTTATTGTGCAACTGGAAGTCATAGGTGAGTTATGGAGCATTCTAGAAGCTAAAGAAATGATTAGCTATAGGATAGATGCCCATATTGGAGCCATGTGAATGTTATTATTTTATTATCATGTATGTTGGTTGTCCATTATCTTAGGTGTGGTTTTTCTTAAGTGGTTTCTTGCCTCTTGTTTTAGGTTAAGACTCTATGAATTTTCCTTCCATAAGTTTCTATAAATTGGATCCTTAAGCTGGTAGTTTTATGACGAGTTCTTGACACAAGGAGGGTTAGTACTTAGGGCCAAAGGTACTCCCAAGCACCAAACCAGCTTGCAGATACACAAATCAGAAGCTCAAACATAGAGGAGAGAAGGAATACTAATACTTTTTATTAATTCATCAAACTTCATACATGTCGGGTTGTAAGGCCTTGCCGGTTACGTCCAATACAATCTATAATATTATAGAATAGTCCTCATACCTACGAGATCCATAAACCATAGATCTCCAAAAATACTATCCAACCCTCTCCAAAACTGCCGCTTAAACTAAGAATAGTACACTACATTTATGCAAGATTCTACCAAAAAAGGTTGTCCCCAAAAGATCCTAAAGATCCAACATAGGAAATAGTAGCGACCCAGATTTAGGTCCACACACATCCCAATGAGATATCCCAAATTAATACCACTACTAAAATTAAATGTAGATGTCGGCCCGAAGATCCAACAAAAGAAAACACACTCAGTGAGACAGGAAAAAGAAAAACCACCAAGCCACCGAGACCGGTCGATGAAACCACGCCAAGAATAGTGACCGAGTTTGGTTAGTGAAACAAAACATAACCTTCAACCAAGAACTCCATATTAGTTACTGAGAAATCTACTAAAAGTCTCAAACAAGCTACTAAGCTCACAAGAAAACATATTTTTGTATGATACATGATTTCCATGAACCCAAGATGCTCCTACATCATACACCTAGGGTTGAAAAGAAATGATTCTCTGAATCGTGAATGAGGTACAACCTGAGATGAATCCAACTCAAATTGAGAAATCCATGTAGAGTCTTCAATCAGTCTGTTCTTCCACTTTACCAAGTATTCCATGTAATCCTTTCCTCTTGTGCTTCTGCTAATTCTTTGTTCCAAAATCTATTCAACTTCTTCTATTTGTCTCTTAGGATAATCACTTGGAACTATCACTTCTTTTTCAAGTTCATGATACTCATACAAATATGAATTATTGAATATAGATGATATATCCATGTCAGTAGGTAAATCTACTTCATAAGAATTTCCACTATCAAACTTCTTCAATATCTTGCAAAGACCAAATTTCTTCATCTTTAGTTTATCGTATGTTCCAACAGGAAATCTACCTTTCTTCAAATGAACCATCACTTCATTACCAACCTAAAAAATCTTATGTCTTCTTGATCTATCTACACTATCCTTTTATTTCTTATTACTTTTATCCAACTCATGTTTCACTTCCTCATGCAATGACTTCATAAACTCAAAAAATTCTTCTCCTTCAACACTTCTCTTCTCCAACAATATCTCTCAAGTCTGATACACCTCTTGGTTGTATGGCAATAACAATCTAAAAAGGTGTCTTGCTAGTACTCCTATTCACTGAACTATTATATGCAAAATTTTCTTGTGCTAAAATCAAATCCCAATGACTCAATTTGTCTCTAACTAAGCATCTCAATAAGTTACCCAAACTTCGGTTTACAACCTCTATTTGTTCATCAGTCTATGGATGAAATGTATAACTATACTTCATCTTGGTGTCCATCTTCTTCCAAAGAGTTTTCCAAAAATGGCCAACAAACTTACCGTCTCGGTCAGAGATGATACTCCTCAGTAACCCATGCAATCTGACAATATCCTTGAAGAAAAGGTCTGTTATATGCACTACATCTGAATTTTTTCTACATGGTATGAAATGTGTCATCTTGGAAAATCTATCCACGATGAAAAATATGGAATCATTTCCTCTTGATGTCCTCGGCAGGACAAGAATAAAATCCATGCCAATATCACTCTAAGGTTTCTCAGGAACATAAATCAGTGTATACAATTTAGTATTCTGACTTACTCCTTTTGCAACTTGATAAACTCCACAACTCTTCACAAGTTTTTGAACATCCTGTTGGTTTCTTTTTATGTTGCAATAAAAACAACAACAACCTCTTCTTCTTATGACTATTTTATAGTGAAGCCACCTCCAAATATTGGTTCATGCAAGAAAAGGACCAACTAACAAGCACTCTTACAATACTTCTACTCTTTAGGTTATGCTATACCAAGGGGAGGATACCCTATAATACCTTTTGATATCTCTATATGGTATTATCAAGCAATAATCTCACAATAACACAACATAACCGGGAGATACTAGATAATTGGCTAATTACCCATTGAACATCAACCATGAAATGGAGCATGAGATAGGAATTCACATCAAACTTGCACAAATATAGACTTAATGGATTTATATGTTTGTTTATAGAAAACAGCCAATATGCAACTAGATATACAATAGTACAAAACTTATCAGCTTTAGATCAGTGCTTTATCCATTGGGCTACACTCTGACACATATACAATATACTGAAATCAATATTTATCAAAGATTCTAGGACATAAATTTTTTATCCCAAATCCCTACTACCAATGAAATCCTAGCACATGTCAAATGAATATATGCATTAATCAGAGTCTAATTTAATTTGATCCTAGATCAAAACTCTCAAATAAGTACATAAACATAGAGAAAGTCTATGCTAATGAATCATAAAATTCATAACTCACAAGACACATAACACATGAGAGATTGGAATCCAGATATTTGTATTAAATTCAGAGAATCATATTCTAGCATACAAAAAGTACTCAGAGATAACCTCTTCAATAACCTACAAAAGATCTCTCAGCTTTATTTCTAACTTGTTACAGCTATCTAGTACAAACTATAATATATTTTTCCCTTTGACTGAAACTTTGCAAAATTGCTTACAATCCAATTTTTCCAGCCCTTTCCAATGATCTTGGGAATCCTTTTATAGAATAGGATTGAAACAAGCTATGGATCACTTGGAATAAGGACAAAAAAATGACTCAACAAAAAGACAAAATAACAAATGAAGTGATAACCACTTTTGTTACAATAAATATTCATCATATTTTGTATTCTGACCGCTTGGGTGCTTGTAACTACTTCAAAGTTGTTCGGAAGCAGCCACCTAGAATCTATTTTCTTTGTTCTTGTTGATGTAGGATCTTTACCTTTGTTTGTCTCATTTACCAATTAGGAACACTGCCACTTTTTGTCTTTCACACACTGCCACCTTCTCCTTGATCAACTGTATCATATTTGTCCTTGCAGGAGGTATACACCTCATCACTTGGCCAATCAAAACTGATGAATTCATCTTTTCTTCTGTTAATTTCATCCCAACTGGCACTTTCCTTCTCAATCTCCTCTTTCCATAATTTAAAAAATGTCCAGGCTTTGCTTATAATTTCCACAGTTTGGACAAACAAAACCGTGCTTTCCAAAGTAACAATGTTCTTATTCCTAGTGACCAAAGCCTCATTCATTTGTCTTAGCCATAATGCCTCACTCTTTATGTCACCACTCTTCTTGAAAAGGTTAGGAAATATCTCATATCTATCCTTTGAATATTCTCTCCTCAAAGCTTCTATCTTTCTAATGATGATGCTTCTCTTGATGTCCATGTCCATCATTAATTTTAGGCATTTGTAAGTACTGGTTAAAACAATATCAACATTATTTTCTTCCTTGGATATGGAATAGAATAATTTCAAATCAGCCTTCTTTCCTTTCCATCTATCCATGATCAAGCCCCATTGATCCTTGTCTGCATCATACTCATTTATTATGCTAATAACCATTTTTCCTAGTGAATAAAGAGTAGCAAGACTTATTTCCTTAGTACACTGCATGAGGGTGGAATGCATTTTATCAGAGTACCTTTGTTTTACCCATGCCTCTGCTTCTTTAAATGATGAGACATTTCTTCCTTGATTCTTCCAATTTGGTCCTTTTAGCAATTAGTTTTTATTTTTCTAATTCCAATTCATCTTGGGTAACTGGACTTGATGGCATAGGGGAAGGAGGGAAAGTTATAATTGGGCTAGAGATACCAGGCTGATGTGGATCCTGAGTTAACATACTTTGAGGAGAATATTGAGATACCTATTTTCCCTCTAGGATAGCAATTTTCTTGTCCTTTTTAATGGATTTTACCCTTTCCTCATTGTATGCTTTCATGACTATTTCATACTTTTCCCTCAGGCTTCTGATTTCTTCCTCCTGTTTCTCAACCACTTTCATACCAAACTTTTCTGACTCTAGAGTAATGCTAGCTGCTTCTACCCCCAAGGCACCTACAACTCTCTTTACTAACAAGTTGCCTGCGTGTTCAACATGGTCATCTTTACCAGTTTTCTTATTCTCTTTTTTATTTAAATACCACATTACCAGTGTTGCATGGTCTTCACTAAATTTGACACTAGTAGATGTTCCACTAGTGTGTACTCGTTTGGTCTCTTTCCTTACAACATCAAAGACAATGGCATCAACAAGGTCCCGTTGAGGCAGGATAAGAACTCCTTTCTGCACTAATTATCTGCCCTCTTCAGGAGTGATTTTATCAAACTTAGCCATAATATCCTATTTTACTTCCTTTTCAATGACATCTCTATCCCTATCAGGTTGGTCATCTTGCAGCTTTTGACATTTCTCTTTGAATTCATTAATATGAATTCTCCAAGGGAATTGGATAAAGGCCCTGGATTCAACAAATTAATCATCAGACAAGAATTCATCACTAGCCTATTTAGTGATAGGGTCCAACTCTTTTCTAGCAAACTCAGCTACTGTTAGATCCATTGCAACTTGTTTATGTGCCTCTGGCACTCCTTGCAATTCCTAGGCTGTAACAAATATATGCCCTCTATTCCCTACTTTTACTAATTGCTCAACTATGCTCTAATCATCCATGTGTAGGAGAGACTAAGAAGGGGAATAAATATCACCTTATTGTTGTTCTTTTCCTTCCACCCTCTGCCTTTTTGGAGATGGCAATGTTTGGGCACTGGTGTCTATTGGCCTTTTCCCCTTTTGATCATAAGTATTTTCAACTCTGGGCAGGATTGTGCTATATCCTCTTCATTGGTAGACCACATATGTCCCTAGTGGAACAACCCTTCCCTGTGAAGCTCTGATCAGAATAGCCTTAGCCTTTTCTGGTTCTGTTTCCATTACTTTCTTCCTCTTCTAGTCCAAGGCTTGCATAATATCTTCAAAAATGCTCATCAAGGATTCCACCTTGTTTTCCCAGGGCATAAATACTTTCAAGGGATTATATGTCTTTTCAAAATGGTGGATAAATCTAAAGATTTTCTATATGCTAACCATTTCTCCTTCTTGATTTCTCCTTCTTGATCTCTTGTTCCATCAGATCAAATTCATTTCTAATTATATCTTCAGGGAAATTGAATTCATGTTCTAGAGCCAAACATTTAGTTCTTTTCCTAGACATATTAATGATGAATCCCTCATTGTCTACACATATTACCATTGATGTTGCTAACTGATATGGCTCCAAGTATTTGTCAAATTGGGTCCATCCCCCTTTGGTAATGATGAAATGGTGAACTTTTGTGATGGTAGGGAAAATACTACCTTTCATCTTTCCAGTCAAAGCTTCCTCTTGCAATCCTCCTTGTTGTCTAAGAATTTCTGCCAGGCCAATCTTGAGTGGTACTCTATAAGGGAGGACATTTGGAGTTCCTCTGAAACCATAGACCCTACTAACTGTTGAGATAAGGTATAAAATGAAATCACCCCAATTGTGAACAATTTTCAACTCTTTAGCATAATCCATTGTTCTCAAAAGTCTCAATACATCTGTGAGAATCCTACGATTATCTATACATAACAATGCTATGAGCCTAGAGGCAAAAGATCTATCAAAATTGATGAAACTGGCCTCTTTCCTATCCCACGACAAATCTGTACTCCACAACTGAATTGGTAAATATTCATCATCCTAAAATTTGGTAAGATCCATTTCTTCTTCAAAATAGTCATCATTATTAAATAAGATCTTGCACATCATCATAGAATACCATCCCATTTGCTTGACTATCTTAGAATGTTTTATGCCTACCAGACCTTGATGCATCAAGTCAACAATGTAATTAGCATAGTAAAAAACAACAGACAAATGTGGATGCAAATTTTGAACCACCATAAGCATAAAACGAACAAGCGTTTTTTTCTCCTCATCTTCTCCCTGAACATGACATAAGACACTATACGTCTAGCCTTGCCATTAAAGTAATCTAGTTTGAAGGGCTTTGGTGTGTTAGGGCCTACTATAATTAGACCTTCTATCTTATTGAAATACCCTTTTAAGGCCTCATTTCTGAAGTATTCCTTTTGATTCTTGTATACCTCTTTGAAGTATTCAAAATCAATGTCATCCATCTGAACATAAAGAACACTCAACTTGAAGACTTTTTTTTATCTCATTAGCTATGACATTCATTAGTATGTTTCCGTCTGTATCTCTCAAAACCCTAGACACCTTATCAAAGGCTTTGGCTATTGTAATTAACAAATCTGTGTCCATGACTACTCTAGGAACTATTAATTTTCCTACATCCAGATCCCAAACATTACAGTCTGAGTTAGGAGCATTTCTTTGGCTGAAAGCAATTTTGAAAAGACTAAGACCACTTGTGCTAACCTTGGCATCCCTGGCCCATTTGCCCATTTCATATAAACCTTCCCCAACTCTAAAACGAGGATTTACAGGAACCATTCTTTTGATTTGGGTAGAATCATTGGTAGATCCATTCAATTGTTGTATAAGGCCATCTCACACATTTTTGTCTTTGTAATCTACATTACCAGTGAACTCAATCCTAGGGGCCATTTTATTAACTTAGGACTTCTTACGGTAATAGTATCAGATTTTTTCAATACTCTGTTGATCTTTTAGAATTTGAAACCCTACTGCAAGCATGGATCTTAATGTTTCAATAGAAGACTTACCCATTCTGCAATTTGTTACACAGAGCGCGAGATTGCTGCAACTTTGAGTTTTCCTTCAATCACTTCGATGGTTATATAAACTTCAAACTCAAGCAATGAATTATATGCTTCAATCAAACCAATCTCTCGCATTGAATTTTACTGAAGTGGCCACACGCTCTGTAATCAATTCATCTGGTTTGAAACTCGTGGCTTAATGGTCCATTGAAACCATTCTGAAAACTTTAAATTTGAACCGTAGATCCCAACAGTATCTCATCCATCGTGTGACACCCATCATTTTACAGAAACCACTATTCATCCTAGACATGTGTCAGCATGATTTCATCGCTTAAACATTAGATCTTGTGCATCTTCCCCATAAGTCATTAAGTCAGTCATTCGATCCTTCCTAACCTGGCCACCAGTTACTTTACTCAGGCTTTAATAACCGCGGTGAAGACATTATATTTTTCCATTAGTATATGCAAGGAAAAAAATGATCAACACCATCGGTTTATACTGCACTGACAGACAGGGCACAACACTACCTGATGCCAAGGTTACCGATACTGCCAAGTACAAATCATCCCAACAAACACTATTTAGTGTTACTCGATGACAAAAAGGACAAAGGAACCCAATGAGTAACCAATAGTGCAACCTAAAGAAACAATCAAAGAGTGGAACCCGATAGATGAAGGTAATTCGACAATCAGTTCAATGAAAGAACACCGACAAACTTTTAGTTCACATCGACGATCAACAACCGACAGTCAGTTACATCCCGCAAAAAGTGGATCTGACTTTCCACGTTAGATAAATCACTGAATTTTTATATTTAGCTTCTTGATTTGTTTTAAATCTATTACGTGCAGAGAAAGCAATGTAATTTTTTTTTATCAGTTTAACTGTTTTAAAACATGCAAGCTAAAGGATCTGGGTCAAGTTGTATACCTTGGATCTAGAGTTAACATTGTAATGCGTGATTCTAAAATAGGTCAAATACTTGTATAAATAGATGCTCAATCAATTATGAACATGTTGTTCAATGATGATTGTAGCCACTGAGAGCATCTAAGGATCAGATAAGAGAATTCATGCAACAACACAGACAAAGATCAAATCAGTTGTCAAGAACATAACACAGGCTACCGATGAGTAGGAAAAGGTATTAATCAATCACTATAGGTGATATTCATATTCTATGAGCTTTAAAGGATATGTAATCAGCAATTATAGATTTCATACAGTTAGGTCAAACATATTGTACACATTCTAACAACTGGGGTACACTTAAGAAATCCTTTCAAGGAAGGTGGACTTAACAGTTCTATTGTAAATCTCTTAACCGAGTGCACACTTCATTAGTGTTGTTAAAATCTCTTAACATAGTAGATCCTAACAGGTCTCCACATTAATACTCCTAATAGGGTAGATCATCAGAAGTGATCAATTATAAGCCTTTACCGGCTCCCTTCCATTTTGCAGATAGTGAAGTTTTGTGGGTGCCATCCCTACTGCAGTTTTTACTTCCTAACAAGAGTTTTCTGCAATATCATATCTTGTGTTATGTGTCTATTAATTTCATGAATGTTTCTATGAATGTTGCATACAATTAAGTTTATGAATTAATACTATATGCATAAAGAATAACATCAGATATGGTCAGTAATACAGTAAAGATTGTTTACTAATGATGTAAGGTGAAAAGTGTTAAAAGTTTTATAGGTACTTATTCACCCCTCCCCTCTCAGTACTACTTCCCATTAATCCCAACACGCGAATGCAACTTTAACAACTTGGACACGCTTCAACACCACTTAATGACTTATACGCTAAATCTTCCGTATCTCCACTTTAAGTCATTAAGTGAGCCATCTGATCTTTCTCAAACTGCATCCTCTTTATCTCATCCTTGCGCTACACTAGGCCCAGCACCTACCACATGTCATCACAACTTAATCGCTTATACTGTAGATCTTGATCACTTTAACACCAAGTGATCAAGTCAATCGTCAGATCAATCTTTAGATGCTCAGCCTTTAATTCCTTCCTTACGACCTTAGCTGAACCCACTGGGATACATGGCTTCACGACTTAATGGCTTACATGTTAGATCTCGATTAGTTTGTCACTAAGCCATCAAGTCAGCCATTAGATCTTTTTTGAATTGTTAGCCCTTTAATCTATGATCACTTTTACTATTAATGGAATACCCATCATCTCCAGGACACGTGGAAGAACAAATTAATGACTTGCATGATAAATCTTACACATCTTTGGGTTAAGCAATTAAGTCAGCCGTTGGATCAAAAAGGAATTTGAATACAGTTTAACAACAACTATTCACAAATCTTAGGCCCGCCAACAACCACACATCATCACCGCTTAATGACTTACACATTAGATGGTGCGCATCTTTGGATTAAGCCATTAAGCAAACTGTTGGATCTATCTGCACTTTAATCTCCATCAAACTTTACAACAGGGCCCACATCACTACATGGACACACATCATTTAGACTTAATGACTTATACTGTAGATGTCGATCATGTTGAGAGTAAGCCATTAAGTGGACCATTGGATGAAATAGGAATTGCACACTATTTTACTAAAGATTTAACTCATGCTAGACCTGCCAAAAACATGTGTCATCACCGCTTAATGACTCATAAGATAGATTTTTTGCATCTCGAGACTAAGTCATTAAGTGGACTGTTAGATCAAAACATACTAGCTCGACACATAATGGTTTAATAAAAGACTTGTGGGATTTATACTTAGGGATTAATAAAGTGCCAAGGCGTTAGGAATTTACAAACTATTGAACGTGGCCCCCTTTAAAAGAACACATGGTGGACACATGACTTAAGTGACAAAGAGTTAATGTAAAATTATAAACCACTCTGATGCTTAGGAATTGAAGTTAATATTTACACTTTGAAACATGAAAGCAAGGGTTTCAAAAATTTGCATAAGACCCTTTTTTGTAAATACAAAACAAGGACTCATTGTTTTGAAAATTTTTTAAACCAGAACTAACACATCCTTATACAACTGAGGCTAAAAATACCTTTTGTTAAGTAAACTCAATATCTTATCAATGCCAAAATGTCCAACCAAAACACTACTATGTTTTTTCCTTTAGCAAATTGATTCTCATTGATCATATCGGTGTACATAATTGAATACCTTTGAACAACATATCTTATTGAATGAAATAGTCTTCAAACCTACTCAGTTGATCTAGAATAAGTTCTTTGCAAATTCTCCATGGCTCAGAAAAATTAGGGTTAGTTTCATACAAAGTCTCCATATCATCAAAACCAAGAACCTCAATTCTCATTTCTGTCAACAAAGATCTTCTTCTACTCAATGCATCAGCGACTCGGTTGGATACTTCACTCTTATGTTTTATCACAAATGTGAAACTCTACAAATACTCTACCCATTTCATATGTTTGTGATTCAATTTATTCTGACTACCCAAATATTGTAAAGTCTTATGATCAGTATACAACACAAATTCACTCGACATTAAATAATGTCTCCATTTCTTTAGAGATTGAGCAATAGCATATAATTCTTGATCATTAACATAATATTTCCTTTTAGCATCATTCAACTTCTCACTAAAGAAAGAAACAGGTTTACCTTCTTGACTCAACACAGCTCCTATTGCACTGCCACTTGCATTACATTCCACTTGGAATACCTTATTGAAATTAGGTAGGACTAACACATTTAATTCAACAACCTTCAATTTCAAAGTCTCAAAACTCTTATCAGCTCCATGTGTCCACTTGAATTCTTCCTTATCTCTTGTTATTGTCTTAGTCGTAGCATTACAAATTGAACTGCAATTTTTGATAAAATTTTGGTAAAAAATTTCTAACCCATGAAATGATCTTACCTCACTGACATTCTCAAGGGTAGGCCAATCAAGTATAGCTTCTACCTTCCCAGGATCCATCTTCAAACCATCAGCTGAAATTACAAAACCTAAATACACAAGTTCTTCTTTCATGAACACTTTTTCAAATTAATCAGCAAATTTTCCTCTTTCAATCACTATAATACCTGTCTAATGTGTGACAAATGATCTTCTCTAGTCTTACTAAATATAAAAAAGTATTCCAAATACACAATCACAAATTTATCCAAAAATTTCTTCAAAACGTCATTCATTAACCTCATAAAAGCACTCGGTACATTAGTTAAACCAAAAGGCATAACGAACCATTCATAAAAACCTTCTTTTGTCTTGAAAGCAGTCTTTCATTCATTACCTTCTCTGATTCTGATATGATGATATCCACTCTTCAAATCAATCTTGGTAAAATATTTTTCTCCACTCAAACAATCTATTATATCATCCATTCTTGGTATAGGGAATCGATACTTAACTGCTATCTTCTTTATAGCTCTTGAATCAGTACATATTCACCATTCTCCATTATTATTAGGTGCCAACATAGATGGTATTGCACATGGACTCAAACTTTGTCTAATCAAACGCTTATGCAACAACTCATGAACTTGTCGGTTGAGTTCCTCATTCTCGGTCGGTGTCAATCGGTGTGGTGCCTTGTTTGGAAAACTAGCTCCAGGAATCAGATCCATACAATGAATAATATCTCTCATCAATGGTAAACCATTAGGTACATTATCTAAAATTATCTCCTTGTACTCAGTGAACAACTTCTCAACTTCTATAGGAACTTTATCTTTTGTTTTCTCTCTCAGTTTTTTAGGAACTTTATCAGTTTTATCTTTAACAAATTTTCTACCTACCATCAAACAAAATTTTAAAGATGTACATACCTCACCAACATATTCTTCAACCAAAGGTAACAATATTTTTCTCTTTATGTCAACCCAAATAGTATATTTGTTCAATCTTCCATCATGTATAGCATGTCTATCATATTGCCAAGGTCTTCCCAACAAAATATGACAACAATCCATAGGCATAATATCACACAAAAGCTTATCATAATACTTTCCAATTTTCAGATTTACAAAACATTGTTCACTTACCATAAGTGTGTGCTCATCCTTGATCCAAGAAATATGATAGGGCTTGGGGTGCTTCAATCTTTCCAACTACAACTTTGTAACCATTTCCTCGGATGTCAGATTCTCCAAACTCCCAATATCAATAGTCACTTTCCAAACTTGGTCTGCAAATATGCATCTGGTCTTAAACAAACTCTTTCTTATAAGATCTTGCTTATTATTTTCACTCCACAAGATTCTTCTGACCATCAGGTTTCCTTACTTCTCAGGTTCATTTGGTGAATCTTCTTGCACAAAACCATTTATGCTACTACCAAATTTCTTTCTTGTATATGTATGCTCAAATTATCTATGTCCCTCTTCTCCACAATTGTAACAAGTTCCTTGGAACCCTCTTCCTCTATATACACCTTGAAAGTAATTGCCTTGTCCTCTGAATGAAATTCCACCTTTCCACTCGGTCTTTCCTTTGTCTTGGTCTATGTTGTCTTGATCAGATCTACTATTTTTTCCATAAGATTCACCTCTTCGTCTAGGGAATCTACCACCTCTTCCTCTTTGTCTTTGCTCATGTATTTTATTCAATTTCTCCTCATGTTTTATGGAAAACTGATAAGCCTCTTCAATACTCTCCATCTTTACCAAACTGATCTCTTCTTGAATATAACTCCTTAAGCCATTTAGGTATCTTGTTATTCTTTCCACCTCATCTTCAACATGTCTAGATCTGATATCTAACCTATAAAATTCCTTAGTGTAATCCTTCACAAAGCTATCTTTCTAATTCAAACTTTGCATTCTTCTAACTAGGTTAATTTGATAATCACAAGGTAAAAACTTGCCTTTCAAATTATTTATCATCTTATTCCATACCTTAATCTTGTCTTTACCCTTCTTATTTCGGTCGAATTGTAGATGCTCCCACCACAAGGATGCATGGCCTTTCAATTTTGTGCTTGTAATCTTCACATTGTTCTCCTCTGATATGTTTTCATACTCAAATTATTTCTCCATCTTGGTTATCCAATTTATCAATTTATCTGAATCCAGATTTCCGCTATACTCAGGAGGATTAAACTGAGGTGTGGACTTCAAAATCATGAAATATTTTTGGAATCTTTCTTCCTCTTGATCCATTATAGGTGTAGGTGTGGCTTCTTCCTGTACTTCCTCAATTTCATCATCACTAACATCCTCAAGATGTCTTCCTCAGCTTTGGGCTGTCTCAATAGCTTCTAATCTTGCAACAATTTTCCTTAGCATATCAACTAAGCCTGGATCTGAATTGTGCCCTTGTCAAACCATCTTGAAACCCTCTACAATTGCAGGTCAAATTGCAATCTTCTACCCCACAACAAATCAACCAACTAGGATTTACAAGAAGGAACCTCAGATCTAACCTTCACTCTGATACTACCTGATGCATGTAGGGTTAGTACTTAGGTCCAAAGGCACTCCCAAGCACCAAACCAGCTTGTAGATACACAAATCGGAAGCTAAAACATAGAGGAGAGAAGGAATGCAGAGTATTTTTATTAATTACATCAAAAATCATACATGTCAGCCTATAAGGCCTTCGTAGTTACAACCAATATGTAATCTAAAAATATTACAGAACAATCCTCATACATGCAAGATCCATAAACCCTATATCTCCAAAAATTCTATCCAACCCTCTCCAAAACTACCGCTTAAACTAATAATAGTACAACACATTTATACAAGAGGCTACCAAAAAAGGTCAGCCCCAAAAGATCCTAAAGATCCAACATAGGAAATATCAATGACCTAGATTTGGGTCTACACACACCCCAATGAGAGATCCCAAATTAATACTGTAACCACCCTAATTTGGTCTACTCTAACTATATACCCTATTTTCCCTAAATGTGATCATACCCTCAATTATGTCAATCCAACTATTTGATTATTGACATAATTCATCAAAAACAAAAATAATCTCCTAAAATCAAAGTGATTTCATCACTACCTCACATTAATTTCCTTGGCCTTTTTGAATCAAATCAACCCAATTAAATCCTTGGCTAAAGTAATTAATAAAAAAGAATTAAATAAACTCTCTAAATACAACTCATCACTTACACATGGAAAGTCAATCCATGAACCAATGAGAGTTCACTCACATGGATCACCAAAGATTCAATCCCCACCTTTCCTCACAAGTTGATCTCAACCACTCATTTCTCAAATTATTCCATAAAAGGATTGAATTTTGATCTCAATAGGTCCCAAAATTTTAGAATTCTAATTGCACTATTTTGCTGTCATTTTGATTTCATGATCTTAATAGCTAATTAGATAAATTTCCATTTATTCTTTAATGAATCCTTGCATCATTTGTAAGCATGAATTGCATTATAGATAGCTTCAACTTCTTAATGAATCTTCCATTCTAGGATTGAATGTGTCACTGATTTAATGCACAATCTGAGGACAAACTTATAGCTTAAATCATACTCTTTCTAGATAGGAGGTAATATGTTGATTTCCATTGTTTTCTTATGCTTTTTAATTGATTTCCATATTTCTAACCATTGATGCAATGACATATTGAAGTGTTGTGTTGCAAATTTCAGGTACATAATTCACACACACATTTTTGGTGCCCACTGTGGGGCCAAGACCCAAATTTCTATGCAATTTTTGAGCTAATCCATGACCTTTTTGTTTGTGTTCTTTAGGAAGACTCACATTTGGAAGCATAAGATCAAATCTGGAGAAGAAGCTTTCATCCAAAAAATCCTAAATCGCATCTAGTAAATACTAAATCACATCTGGCAAAGGCTCGCATTTGGTGAATTCCAAATCACATTTAGGGTAAATGATCACATTTAAGATCATTTCTCTCATTTTGTAATTCCTAGATTGCATTTGGTAAAGTATAGGATTGCATTTAGTTAGCTTACTTGCATAATTGATGAATTTTATGACTAATCAACTGACTTTGAATGTTTTTGGATGAATCAGATTGTTTAAGTAGCCTAATAAGTTCTTGAAGGACGCTGTCAAAGACTTCCTTGGCTAAGGAGATGAAGTGAAATTACTAACAAGTGGTTTTGTAGGTTGCCTTGCACATTCAACTAAACTTTTTTGCAATTCTAGGAACTTTACACAATTTCTCTCCAATTTGTATCTTCATTAGAGAAGTATGGTCTTTTCCTTCATGGAAAATTAGAACCTCAAACATCAAGTTAAGTGTTGAATATAAATTGGGGAAATGAACTCAAATTTCTCAAAATGTTGGTTAAATTATTTTCTAGGAACCTAAATTTTGAATTCAAATTTAGTTCTTAATCCAGCTAGAGGATTATGCTCTTTTCCCAAGTTGGAAAATCAGAAACTCAAGATGGGGGATTAAGTGATTGAATTTCATAATTTAAGGGAAAGAACTTGCATGGCGTGTTTGATAGGAGAAAATGACATGGATAGGAGAGTATGCTTTTCTTCCTCATGAAGAATCAGAAATCTAGACTCCTAAGCCGCCAATCCTCTTTGCTTATTTTAACTTTAGAGGTCCTTCTAGTTGAGGAAAAAATATCCCAAGAATGACCCAAGTGAGGACGGTGAACGCCAACCCTTCCATCTCACTATAATCAAAATGATTCATTGAGATCAAAATCTTAGAAGACATAATTGGTTTTGTCCTTGGAATTTTGACTATCATTCCTTGGACATGGTTGGATGTGTGTAGAGAAGAGCCGCTTGAATCTTGCTTACGAGACTACACTCATTTAGGCACTCATAGGGCTATACGACTTAATTTTCCATTGTGCAATTCTATGGGGGATGGTTGCGAACGGATGCTCGAATTAAATTTTTTTTTAGTAATGACCACCTGATTCATTTCCAAAAGGTGATAATCTTTGTGAAAGGAAAATAGTAATTGCCCCAAGATAATCGTCATTTCATGCCCTCACTTGCATTTGGAGTTGGATAATACGACATCATGACTAGAGGCATTGCGTGCTTGGTGATGGTCATATTTTGATTAGCATTGAGTGTGTACCCAAGTCTACGAGCAAAGATTTTCATGTTGCGCCATAGGTTTAGGGAATAGGTGTGTTTGGTTCTTAAACAACTTTCTTGATGTGTCAAAATTGAAATAACAAGATAAACACCCAAAAAAATCAATATTTTGAAAGTCACAGACATGTATGCTACCTAAAAATACTCTGGAATTCATTAGACAGACCCTAGAGTTCAACAAATTTTCATGTCTTTCAAAAAAGTGTGGCAAAATAAAAAAATCCATCACAAGGTTGCATATGGTAAATCTTAGGTCGCAAAGTCACATTTGGGAAGCAAGATCATTTTTGGTAAATCCGAGATCGCATCTAGCAAAGAGAGTCACATTTAAGAAGAACAAGCTCGCATCCCGAAAATCTAGGATCACATCTAGTAAGTTGCATCTAGGACATAGGGTACTTGCACACATGTCAGACTCAAAAACTTTGCACTTTTGGATACCCTTTTTGCTTGTCAGTCAGAATATTTTGTTCTTGTTGGTTCACCTGACATTGTTTTTCAATATAATTGGAAGTCTACCTTGCATGTTCTTTAGGGTTGTCACAATTGATCCCAAATTGTGTTGTCTCTTTACTAAACAAATCTTCTTGGTTCCTGTAACATAAAAAAATAGATGTTGGTGTGTGGGTTGTTGATGTTACCAAAATGTAAAGGAGAAAATTATGGTTTAAGGAGAGGGTTTTAATTGTTAATTGTGATTAAGGGAAGATAAGATGCTCCTTTCTTTCACCCTCAAATACACAAATAGGAGATCCAATTTTGATCAACCCCAAAGGGTTAATACACAAATGAATCCAATA
>MU228158.1:558515-593535 GCA_018584345.1 Thuja plicata | reverse complement strand
AAGATTAGGAACCCATTTAGAGGCACTTGTCATGACCCCAAACCACTCACTTGGAAGGCTAAACCAGTCTCCTATGGAAGTGCTTCCATTTTCTAACTATACAGTTCCTAGCTCACTATAAGGGAATTCTAACCCTCTGACACTGGAATCAATCACTTCAAACCATCAAATTCACATTCACCACAACTTTGACAAATGCATTTGGACAATTCAGAAATTCCTTTTGGCACAATTAGAACACTTTTGACAAAATTGAGACCTTTCTTTCATGGTTAACATAAGAAGTAAACAATATCTTGCTGATGATTCAGGAAGACCTCCAAGATTGCTTAAATTTGAACAAGGAAAGACATCTCAAAATCCCCTCTGTGATCAAGAATCACCCAACATGGATGTACCTAATAGTGAATGGAGTATTGTCTTTGATGAATATAAACAAGATGATAACCAAGACGGAAGAGAAAGTCAAGAAGAGAGAAATCATGATCATCCTTTTTTTGATTCAAATAGTGAAGAAGACATAACTGAAGAAGAATATTAAAAATCAAACAAAGTCAGAATTTTCAAAAGACCTTGGAGAAAATCATTGTGGAAAACAAATAAAAATAATTCCTTCACCTAGCTTCTCTTGGAGTCAAACTCCCTAAGGACTATGATGTTGAAATATTGAAGGAATAAGAGGTAAAAACACCCATCTCCATTAATCTCTCGAAACAACTATATCAAATGCAAACAAAACCCACAGTGCTTAAGAAAGAGAAGACTAAACCAATGAAGAAATACTCCTTGGAGCACATATGTTCATTTACTTTTGAGAAAAGCATAAACATGGTTCCATTCCCACCTAACATGGCATGACCCAAATATGAAAAATATATGGGAGAAATGGATCCACATGACCATGTGAGAGAATTTTTTGCTCTAAGCATAGAATAAATGCACGAACCGACGTACTTGATGAGACTATTTACAGGAAGTCTAGGTGGAAATGCTATGGAATGGTTCTCTAAACTAACACCTAGTGTGCGAACATTTGAGGAGTTAATTCAAATATTTTTCCAACATTACTCCTATAAAATAAAACACAAAATTACCATGATGAATCTTTTTAATACAAAATAACAAATAGGTGAATCCTTCACACACTTTTTGCAATGGTGGAGGGAAATATTTGCAAGGTACTCAAGACAAATACCTAAATTTGAAAAGATGGAAATTTTTATAAACAACTTAGTACCTAAAATGAATTATGCTCTACAAATGAAAGATTCTCCTAGTTTTAATAGAATGATAAAGAACACCATTCATGCCAAAGAATTTATGGTCAAGAAAGGGGAAATCACACTCCAGAGTGACAATAAATTCTCTAACAACTATAACAAAAAACCTAAATGGTGGAACAAGAAAAAAATGTTGTTAACGATGGAGTTGTGGAAGCCTCGAATGTGAACATTAAACTAGCTATATTTAATATTACAAACAACCTACAAGAAAGCAAAAAAGCTAAGGTAACAATAACAGTACTAGGAGAAAACACTGATGCCAACAAGAATAAGCTGTGGATGTCTAGACCATAATGGACATTAACTCCATTGGGAGAACCTCTTGAGATGGTTTTCAAGACTATCTTGGATAATAAAATCATCACTTTATTAGAGTCAAAACCATGGGAACGAGAAGTAAAACCAAGGTGGTGGAAGGATAATGCCTATTGTGAGTTCCATAAGAATAAAGGACACAAGACTAATGACTGTGTCAAACTCAAATATGTTATACAAGATCTCATTGACGGAGGAAAGATGAAAGTTGAAGGACATACATCTAATGAAGATTACACGACATATAATAAACCATTTCCCAAATATTAAAAAGGAGAAGCCTCTAAAGAAAAAGGAAATGAAGTCAATTACACCTATTCGCATAATGATAATGTGATCAATATGCTCGACATAAAGAATGAATCAATAAATGTGATCACTATCAAAGGTGTTAAGGACAAGTCGGCACATTCAAATGTGGTAACACAAAGCCAAGCACAAATCATGATTAAAGTAGTTAATTCCTCATCCAAACATGCAACATCATCTAAACCACCTGTTGTCAAAATTCCTAAACCAGAAATGTCAAGACAAATGGTTCATACAATTTCTGCTAACTACAACTTGATGGACCAATTACAAAGAACCTCAGCTCAAATATCTATATTTGAGTTATTGAAGATCTCTTCAGTGCATAGGGAAGTTCTTGAACAAGCCCTACATTTTGTTAATATTCTGAAAGATATAGATGTAGACAAATTACAGGAAATGGTGAATAACATATCATCTCCACATTATCTCTCTTTTACAAAAGAGGATGATAAATATTTGACTTATCCCCATAATCAACCCCTTCACATTGAGGTTTTGATCCATAAATACCATGTAAAATGTGTATTGATAGATGGAGGTGTGGGGTTGAATATATGTACTCTCAATCTAGTCAAATCATTGGGTGTTTTTGAGTACACAATTGATTCAAGGATTAAGATAACCATCAAGGCTTATGATGAAGAGGAAAGATCATCCAAAGGACTAGTTGTTTTACCAATAATAATATGACTAATAGAATGGAATGTGATTTTTCAAGTTCTTGATCTACCATTGGCCTATAACATACTATTAGGGAGACCTTGGATACATGAAATGCAAGTAGTGCCATCTACTTACCACCAATGTATCAAATTCCTACACAATGGGGTAGAAGTAACAATTCCTGCAGATTCAAGCTACACTTACAACAACATCAAGGCAGATAGTATGGTTCCTCACAATAAGGAAGTTCCAAAAGAATTCCCAGTTGAAACGTCTAAAGACATGGTGATGAGAAGCTTTGGAAAGGCATTAAAACTTGAAGAAACTAGCATGGGGGAATATAAATTAGAGACAACACCATCATTGGATAACATTCATGTATCTCCAAGATCATATGGGAGACCCTCCTCCTCTTTTACACCTTTTACATCAAAAGGAAAATACATTCATGACATTCGTGAACCAACTGACATGGTTAGAGCCTCTACTTCTCAAGAGGAAGAAAAATAAGATAAAGTAGTCTTGGCTTGGCTCTATAAAGAGGAAAAGAGTGAAAATGAAGTAAAACATGCTGAGATATCTCCCAAAAAATATGGAAAATGTTATGACCCTCTCAAAAAAATGGGATACAAAGGGAAGGGACCTTTAGGAGATAAAGAAAAGGGACTCATTGAGCCTATCCATATAGAATTAAGAGACACTAAAGAAAAAATAGGGTAGGGTTTCAATAAAAAATCAGAATACCCTACTTCAAGAGAAGGTCCAATCTTTGATAAAGGAAGTGATGAAGAAGAAGAAGAAACTAAACTCATACCCTGGACACATGAAAGATTACTGCATACCAGTACTAAGAACCCAAAATACCAAGGAGAACACTGTGTACCTACTCATTTTGGAGAACAACTAGATCACCATATTCCTTTTTTGTCACAAAACAATATCCAAGAAGTAGAGGAGGAAGAAGAAGAAGCTTCTCTAGGAGGTCAGCAAGAAGAGGAATTTCATGAAGAAACCCTAAAATAACAAGAAGAAGACATAAATAAAGAAGAAGAAGCGAGTAGCTCAAACACTCTTGAGGAGTCATCACCTATAAGACAACAAAAAGATGTACATCATAACTAGGGGAAATTGGTGATAGTTTCACATGTCCTAGATCTACCACACTTTGATTCACAAATGGCCAATAGGGTACACCAGATAACTATTGTTGAATTTCTAAATCAATCTGATGACAATATATCAGACTTACATGATTATGAATGGGATCAAATGTATGATGATACCATGGATATTGAGGTAGATACAATCCATAAATTTGCACCTTTATTGGAAGAGGAGAGAGTTCTAATACTACCCATAATACAAATGTTGACACAGAATTGGTTGATAGGGTGATACCTAGAATAATTGATGAAGACATTGCAATCTTAATGAAACTAGAAGAATTTCAAAGGATGAAAAATATGAGTTACAATATGATAAGAGAAGAAGGAGAAAGTTCCAATGATGAGTTGCTAGAGTTAGGTCTGCATAACACTAACAATGACACTAATAATGACAATCTGACTCTTAATTATCTAAACACTATAGAACCTAACTTAATAGAACATGTCTTGTCAGTTAATAGTCTTGAAACTGATGCATTTTTGTCCTTAAAATCCTCTAAATCATTATCCTCGGTAAATCCTAAACTTATTGATTGGATAGACTTAGAACCTACTCCTATCATGAAATTTCCCAATGACTACACTTTGGCCTGTTATCTGAATGCTTGTGAACCCTATCTGTCTTCCACCAATGAAAGGAGTGTGAATCTGACATAGAAGGATATCAAGTTTCTTAGTCACAAATTGAAAAGTAAAAAGAAAAAAAGAACTGATAGTGAAAACCACATTTAGGTAGTATCAGATTCTAAAAAAGTAAAAAAAAAAGATGTATCTGATGGTGAAAACCTCTTAGAAGTGCAAAAAGATGAGATTCTTGATATCCTACCTAAGCACTTTCAAGAAATATCTTCAGTACTAAGAGAACCAACACAACTAGTTAATTTGGGAATGACAGAAGTTCCTTAATTTGTCCACCTAGCACAATCCTTATCAGAAGAAGAAAAGACACAGTTTACTGAGTTCCTTAAAGAGAAAAAGGTCAAATTTGTATGGTCTTATACTGATATACCTGGATTAGATCTTGAATTAATAATGCATCACTTATCTATAGCTCCTGGGATAAAACCTGTCAAATAGAAATTAAGAAAGATGCACCCACATGTGGCATTGTTGGTAAAAGAAGAGCTAGGGAAACTCTTAAAATCTAGATTCATAAGGGTCATCACTTATGCAGGATGGATTTCTAATTTAGTCCCATTTTCTAAAGTAGATAAGTCTATCCAAATTTGCACAAAATTTAGGGATCTAAAAAGATATTTTCCTAAAGATGACTTCCCATTGCTGAATATTGATATGATTATAGACCTCATGGCAGGATATGAAATTTATTCAATCATGGATGGATTTTCAAGCTAGAACCAAATAAATATTGCCCCTAAAGACCAAGAAAAGACAATATTTACATGCGTATGAGGAACATTTTGCTGGAACGTAATGTCATTTGGACTAAAGAATGGTGGAGCTACATATCAACGAGCTATGATGAAAATATTCCATGACATGATATATAAGAACATGGAGGACTATGTGGATGATACCTTAGCTAAGTCAAAGATAAGAAAAACTCACATTGAAGACTTGAGAATGATACTAGATAGAATGGAACAATTTCAACTAAGGCTCAATCCAAAGAAATGTGTATTTGGAGTCCAATCAGGGAAGCTCTTAGGGTTTATTGTATCAGCTAAAGTAATTGATGTGGAAAGAGAAAAAGTTAAAGAAATAATGGAAATGCTACCACCTCACAACATTAGTCAAATGAGGACTCTCAAAGGAAGACTCCAGTCAATCAGAAGATTCATGTCTCAACTAGCAGATAGAGTGCAACCTTTCACAAAATTGTTGCATAAAGGAGTAACTTTCAAATGGGATGAACACTGTGAAAATAATTTCAAGGAATTAAAGGATTATCTAGCTAATCCTCCTATTCTAATAGCACCTATTCATGGAAAACCATTGTTACTCTATATTTTGGCTACGACTACATCACTTGGAGTATTTCTAGCACAAGAGGAAGATACCAAGAAGGAAAGAGCGATTTATTATATTAGTAAGACATTGGTGTCTTATGAAATCAACTATATTATCATTGAAAAGGCTTTTTTGGCAGTTTTTTTTTGGGTCCCATAAGTTGACACACTACATGCTTTTGCATACAGTAAAGCTTATTGCAAAGATTGATCCTCTCAAGTACCTCCTGAGTAAAATAACATTGATTGGAAGGATAGAAAAATGGGTCTTAATACTCAGTGAATTTGATATAGATTATGTAGATAGAAAGGCTATTAAAGGACAAGTGCTAGCTAATCAAATGGCTAATTAACCATTGCAAGATGCAACATCACTGATTATAGAGTTTCCAGATGAGACAATAATTCACTTATTAAAGTATCCATGGAAGATGTAATTTGATGGTTATTTCACACAACAAGGATCCAAAGCAGGGGTATTGTTTATTACTCCTCAAGGTTACAAGATACCCAAGGCATACAAAATGATGTTTCCATGCACCAACAACATCTCAGAATATGAAGCATTGCTAAACAGTCTCAAGCTAGCCATTGAATGAAAAATCATAGAGTTACATGTATATGGTGACTCTCAACTCATCATCAATAATGTAAATGGAGAATAGTAAAAAAATATGATAAGTTGATGCCATATAAGAAGATGGCAGAAGATTTGAAGAATTACTTTGTATACCAATATAACTGTCTATCTTATGGATCAAACCTTACCTAATGGCCTATCCAAAAATGAAAAATGAGCCTTAATTAGGACAACATCACGTTATGTACTCATCATTACTAACTTACATAGATGAGGTCTTAATGGAACGCTACTTAGGTGTTTAGAACAAGAAGAGTCTGATTGCACTTTAAAAGAGGTCCATGAAGGTCTATGTGGATCACACTTGAATGGTTTTTCATTAGCTAATAAACTTATAAGAGTCAGATACTATTGGCTTACAATTGAGAAATATGCAATTCAATATGCCAAAACATGTCAAAAATGTCAAACACATGGAAACCTTATTCATGCTCCAACCAGGGAACTCATACCATTTATAACACACTGGCCATTCTAGCAATGGGTCTTTGATCTTGTTGGACAGATCTGTCCCAATTATTCAAGTGGACACAAATACATCATCAATACCACTAAGTATTTCACAAAGTGGGTCGAAGAAGAGCCACTGATCAAAGCCACTATAAAAAAAGTTTCTATGTTCATCTTGAAGTACATCATTTGTAGGTACGGGTTACCCTCCTCTATTATAACAGATAATGGGGGTCAGTTCAAGAACCAAGATATTGATGACCTTTGTACATAGTTCCACATCACTCAACACTATTATTCCATCTATTATCCTTAAGGTAATAGACAAGCTGAGGATTTAAACAAAAAAATTTCTAAATATCCTACATAGAACTCTGATTAAATCTGGTAGAGAGTGACATTTGCAATTGAATCCAACACTATGGGCCTATAGAACAAGTATCAGAACACCAACATGAGATACACCATTTTCTCTAGTCTATGGCACAAAACAAGTATTACCAATTGAAGTTTAAAGTCCTTCTTTGTGAGTATCTCTTCAAGGTCTTGTCACATATGAACAATATTGCATAGATAGGGTTCAAGCTCTAGAACTACTGGATGAGTGCAGAAAACAAGCATTCAATCACATGAAATTCTATCAGAAAAGGATGTAAAAAGGGTACAACAAGAAAGTAAAGCCATGATAGTTTCAAGTAGGGGATCTTGTTCTAAGAGAGAATCTTAAGGATCAACCAAACATAGAACCAAAAGGCAAGTTTGAACCCAACTGCCTGGGGCCTTTTTTTATCATAGCAAGTTTTGGGACATGAGCTTATCAGTTAGCTGCACCTAAAGGAGATGTCATTCCTGATCCTACCAATACTCTACACTTGAAGTGGTTTTATGCTTGACATCTAGCCCAAGGGGTTGTACAGTGAAATTGATCCTGAGAAAATACCAAAAAAAAGAAAAAATTGATCCTAAAAAAAGCCAAAAATAGTGGAAAAGAGAAAAATAAAAAATAGTGGAAAAAGTCCCAAAAAAGGTATTCTTGGTGAAAACCTAGCAAATAGGTGCCTTGATACTAACAAAAAAAAGAGAAAAAAGGAAAAAGTACAAAAAATTTGAAAAACAGAAAAAGCGCCTTAGCAAAAACTTGGCAACAGGTGCCTTGGTAGAAAAAAAATTGTCAAGTGGTGAAAACCTGGCAAGAAGGCATCACTTGTACTCAATGCTCCATCTAACAATGCACTGCTTGCACAAATCTTTCATGGTCATATCCTTTCTATCAGTTGAATCTGAATTCCTCATGAATGTAGAATCCTTGATTGGAATTTGTCTGTATTTGCTTCTTAGGGATAGTCATACTACACTGGGGGCATCTCTACTAGCATGTTCAGTCGATGTTTGTTGGTTGCTAGGTCATCCTAGGTCCTTGTCTAGGAAGGTTTGCCACTACAAAAAATATTTCTTAATACTTGAATCAAAACATCACTATCATTATCACAAACAAAGGTGTTTCTTAAACATCACCTACCTGTAACTGACATCATACTAGTGTTTCTCAATACTACATTGGATTGAAATCGCTGATATTGTTTATCTCACTAACTCAGACGTAGAAATAGATTGCTTAAATCCAAGTTGCAATTGATGATTTCTCTACTGTGATTGAAAAATGAATCAAAGGTGTTCCTAAAAACAACATAAACTCATATAGAGTGATTTTGATTTGATTATGACTCTTTTCATGTTCCAATGATGTTTCACACTAGGGGCATGTCAATAGTTATGAATTTACTTTGAATGATTATTATTTGTTTCTTTTTATGTCTTCCGAGTTACTCCATGATGTCTATTAAATGAAAAACTATCACAAGGATGGGGGTATACCATTTTCTTTGTTTTATGTGTGTGGTGATTGTTTCAATGATCCTAACTTTAATGTTTATGGTAAGAGCTTCCAACATGAGTGTATAGCCACATATATCTTGATCCTTTTTATGTGTAAGCTATGGTGAGGTTGAACCAATTTCCTTGTCTGTTTCTAATCAACTTCTAAAGTAAGGTGTATGACACATTATGTACCTAAGGATATGAACATTAAAGGTCATTGTAGGTTACATATCCCATATTACACACAAACAAAAGATGATTCTTAAAGAAAAAGAAGATAACTGACAAGTCATCCTAGCCTCTATGTCTTGATGCTTAGGTTTATTTTTGGCATTGCATCCAATAAAAATAGTATTCATACTTTCATGATACTTCCTTGGTATCAATGAAAGTTGTACTAACCGATGATGTCTGTTACACAAATTCCCTACGATGATAAAATGCTAAAATGTCAAAAGATCAGTAACAGACCTAGAAGTCTGCATTTAGTTGCATTTAAGTTTGCATGATTCATTTAAATATCATAAGTACTTGAGCTCAAAATTATTTCCTTGTTCATTTCAAAATCCAAGTTTGACTACTTAATCTATGTTATTGATATATTCACGTCGTTGCATATTCAGTGCATTCATTTTGCATTCATAAATGGGAAAAGAGGAAAATACAAAAACAAAGCATTCAAGTGTTGCATTTTTTAAATCCTAAGTTCATCCATAGATATATTTGCATAAAAAAAAGGTCAAAAAAACATACATCTGCATATCCACATAGAATCATATAACACATCTATATATTCATAATAATCAAAGAGCATAAATGATGTCATCATATGAATCTATTCTAAATCATCATAAGGACCAAGTACATCATCAAGTGTGAATCAATCTAAATCATCTATCACATACAACAACTATCAAAAGAGAAACAATGAGTATATCAGAATCAGAAGATTTCATCTCATATATATTAGTGAATATCATATAAAAAATGTATGAATATCTACAATAATATTAAAGATATAAAGATCAAAATATGAAAATGTATCAAATATCTGGAGTACAATGGATGATCACAGAAGGATCAATATAAAAAATACAAGGATAATCAATGATCAGGAGGAGGAGGTGGTACAGCTCCTCATGGAGGAGGAGGTGGTGGAGGCATAGCTCCCTTTGATTGCTGAGCTATCACAGAATATAATGGTGCTTTCTATAGTTATGGAACTGCAACACAATATAAAGAAAAGTAGTATGCTTCTCGCTGACCCTGATGTGTAGCAGTGTGTGCCTAAAAATATCTCTCTTCTCTTAGCTTGTCACCTTGCTGATCCCTCTTAGATCTCATTCTCTCAAGCTTCCTATCCCTGTCAGCCAACAATTTCTCTAATCTAATAATGTGAGCATGTAAATGCTCCCACTCTCAGTCACACTGAGATAATGGATCTCCATCCTTGCATGTATCCCTACCAGTATCTCTAGGAGGATCCTATATAGGATTTCCACCTCCCCCACTTCTCTCACATATAGGTCTCTGACCTGATGATCTATGTTGTTGTTGCCTAGTAAATAGTGGACCTGGATCCATGTGTCAAGGTATGAACCTGACATGAGTGCGTCTTCCCTCTACCACACCACCCCTATCATCTTAGCCATGTCTCTGACCTCTATCAACTAGAGAGTCTTTGTCTCCTCTATCACCTCTCCCATCTCTCCCACCTCTCCCATCCCTCACACCTCTCTCTGCTCTGCCTCCGCCTCTCACAGGACCATCATCGATAGGATCATATTCTAAGGCCTCCTCAATACGTGGTGATATCTCATAAGGAGTAGTAAATTGTGGAAATGGATGCTAAATAAGGTAAGCACTATAAGCATCAATAAAACCTTTATTTGTCACATCAGTTTGGTAATCCCATCCTATTATAACTATCTGTCTGATCTGTTCCTATGCAGTCTCATAAGATAATTGAGCACCCCAATGTGCCTCCTCATATCAAATATGATCTTATACTGTAAGATCTTGTGTCATACCTTGAATCCTTCCATACCATCTCAAGATGCATGTAAAAATGAATCTCTCAACAACACATCTAGTACGTACAATCATGTATCTGCTTTGGAAAAAGTATGACATCTATTGTTGATCAAAACCCCACTCCTCGCTGTCAAGGTGTGGTCTCCACTCAACCACTGTCACATCATCAAGAACCCCGTGCTAATACTTCATCTTACCTAGGTGGGGCTAGTAGACATAACCTAAATACATATATACATATGGATCCTCTAGTGTTCCCTACTTGTCCACCATCAGCTTTGTGACTAGGATGTGCTCCCAGGCCCAGATCTGCAGAATCAGTATACCTACAGTCATACTCTGAGAATTCTCATACACAATCTCATGGAGCCCTCTATACATGTGTGCTAAAATACAGCTACCCCATCCAAATCTATGGGTAGAGCCTCTATATTGTTAAATGTGGGCCTCTTTACCTAGCCATACACTTCAACATAGTCCTTATTCATCAGTCACATACAAGAATGATTATGAACTTATCCATCCTACATGTCTGGATGAGCTGGCCTGTTGCCTCCTATCTAGATGGGGTTTTGAACAACTCTCATAATTCAAGATTCCAACAACCAAGACCAATCTAAGAACGGAGGGTTTAATCTAGAATGCAAATGCAATATTTAATCTAGAAATGAGTATGCAAGATTAATATAGAAATGGAAGATGGGATTAAGCTAAGAATACTTGAAAGAAACTAAGCTATGCATGATTAATCTATTGAATGATGTTAATCTATTACAATAACAATGAGAATAATGAAAGCTTAAATCCACTCAAATTTGAGCTAACAATCCAGCAGTGATTCGATACTAAAAAATATGCATTCACCTATTTTTTTGAATGAGAGACAAGAGGGTTCTTTATAGAATCTCATAATCAATCAATGGTCGAGATTGAATGGGATGAATGGTGGAGATTGAATGAAAGTCTAGTTTAGAATGGTAAGTTTCCTTGAGAGAGACATTCAACTATTAGCTTATGGAGTGAATGAAGCAATTAACTAGTTTTTTGCACTTTCGAATTATAGTTAACTCAGAGTTTCTATTTTTGAACTAAAGTGAAGATTTTGGAACGATTATAAATGAAATTTGACCTCATAAATGCACTTTCTCAATTATTTGAATAATTAAATTCAATTATTGAAAAGAGGATATTTATTTAATAATCAAATGTTATTTAATTCCTTTTTACTTATTTTAGCTAAAAGGGTGACTTTAATTTAATTAAAGTGCTAGGAATTTATAATTAAATTAATTTGATCATAGGGTTTATTTAGCCAATTGTAATTGATATTTAGGAATTAAATATAGTATGTGATTAATGCAGATTTAGAGTTTTCTACATTTGATACTTAGGTCAAGTAGAGTCAGTCAAAAATCAGCATTGCCTAGTACTATAGGACTTTGATGACTCAGAAAGTCGATAAATGCAACAAAATTGGTTAGGATTGCAAGATGCCAATTTTGGGTATTATATTTTTCCCCTCTTTGAATTGATGTGCGAGTAGTGCATTGAGTCAAAGAATAGTCTGATGTTTGAAGCATAGAAGAATAGTTGAGATTGATTTTAAGAATTGATGATGTAAAGATTGATTGATTAAGGTTTCAAAGTCATCTGTAGAATGGAGCTTAACTCTCTGAAGTCTAAGTTAGATTGACGAGACGCCGGCTAATTCAAGTTTAAAAATCATCTCCAGAATGAAGAGTGATTCTCAGGAACCCAGGTTAGATTGCCTCGATACCTAATAGATTATCACCTTTCAAAAGATTCTCCCCAGAATGATGCTCAATCTTTAGGAGTTAGGGTTATATTTCCCCGATACCTGTTCATTGAAATATAGTCAATAGAGATTTTTAGGACTATCTCCAGAATGAAGCTTAGTCCCCTAAGATATAGGTTAGATTGCCTAGATATCAGTTAGATTGAGTTTTAGAATCATCTCCAGACTGAAGCTTGATTCTCCAAAATCTACATTGATCGCCCAGACACCTGTTAAGAGAGCTTTCAAGGGTCATCTCCAGAATGAAGCTTGCCTCTCAGGAATCTAGGTTAGATTGCCCTGATACCCAATAATGAGATTTTGAGAACCATCTCCAGAACAAAGCTTAATCCTTAGGGATATGAGTTAGAATTCTCAAATACCTAATAGATGACATTTCAAGAACCATCTCCAGAATGAAGCTTGATCCTTAGGGATCCGGGTTAGATTTCCCAAATACCTAATAGATTAGATGACAAGATTGTAAGGAACAAAGATGCCCCTAGTGATTCGAAATTGTGGAATACCCAGTTTTGACTATGAAGTATGAAAACTAAACATGCCCCAAGTGATGAGATCCCCCTAGGAATGAGTACTTTTTGTAATCAGATTAGATTGATTTAAAAATATATTCAAAGTGATTCAATGATGTAATCATCCTGCCCCCTCGGGAGCGAAATGGAAAGATGACACATCGTAATGGTGATTGAAAGCAAGAAATTGTAGTTAGATTTCCAATCAAAGGTTGAGAAGAACTCAGAATGGACTATTGAAGATTTCAAAAGATTCGGAAGTGGTTTCAAGCAATTTTGAGGTTTGTTTGGCCAAGTTTGACTAGGGTTGACTAGAGTTGACTTTTAATGAAAATTTCAAAGATTTGAAAAAATGTTGATTGGATATGATTCTGACAAGAAAGTGACATCAGAAATTCGATTGCACAAACGTCCGATCACGTCGAACCCAAAAAAATTAAAATGTGATTTTGAGCTATATAGAAGTGTCAAATTTTGATTTCGATCCCAAAAATGGATTCAGAGCGGTCAATTTAGCCAAGGGTGAAATTTTCATCCAAAACAGAGCAATTTTGAAAATTAAGTCAAAACCTATATATAGGCCAAAAGTGCCTTTTACAATTCATTTGCACCATTGACTTTTGCAAGAGGAGCTCTGAGAAAAAATGGTGGTCCCCATCAGTTCTCACTGTTTCTAGCAATCCAAGCGTCATGGTCGACTGTCGGTGTATGGGGTACCGGTAAGTGATTGAGTACCTCCCTATTGATTCAATTTTGTCATGTTTCATTGATTTTTCATCATTTTTTAGCATTTTTTAGATTGAACCGTGGGTCCTCGTATGAAGAACTAGGTTCTTCACACCCGACTACGTGAAAGTTCATGTGAGAGAATGCTGAAAAACATTTATTCACGGGGACCTTTGCATAATGTCATGCGATAGGTAAACCATGCATCACATGAGAAACCCTCAGAAAGGGGGTTGTCTCACACAATAGCTCACAAAACTTCGCGCGCAAGTGAAACTTGACTCCCAGTGATGTACTTCTTCGTGTGAAGTTTTTCACAAATGTTGCTTCTTCGTATGGGGAAAGAAGAGCAATTTTGAGTTTTAGCGAATCATCTTGCAGTCTGTTTGCCTATTATTCATCTTTGTAGCTCTATTTAGGATCTTTGTGTAGCTTCATTCCTTGTTTTGCATTAATTGACATCATTAGCTAAGTACTAGTCGTGTGTTGTTGTGCAATTATTTTGAAGGTTGAGTTTCTAGACATTGCTTTCAGATCGCATCATCCAGCCATCGGCGGGTTGGTTAGATAGTTAGATGATGCAGAGCTAGCCCATGTTGACGTGCTTGGATTATCACACCTCTATGAGGTACCCAAAATTTGGGTGAATCACGGGTTATTAGGAGCCTTAGTAGAGTGTTTCCATTCAGAGAAAAACACCTTCCACCTTCCGCAGGGCAAGCTAATAGTTACCCTAGAGGACATATACAGGATACTCAGGATCCCTTTCCATGGTCCATAGGTCGTGTATGACATGCAGCCATGGGCAGGGACAGAGGCACTTAGAGACATATTATAGGATGATCTTGTTATGGCTAGAGATATCCCATGGGAGGAGCTCATCAGAGAGTACGGGCCAAGGCAATGATTAGCCGTAGTATTAGAAAAATTAATTGGGTGGTACTTGATGTCAGATAGTGGTCAACATGGTTTGGAGTGTGGGTGGGGTAGGATGCTACATTGGAGGCTGGAGGGGCCAGTACAGTATGGGTGGGGTCATTGTATGCTGGCCCATATGTACCACAAGATGCATGATATCACCTATAGACAGGCGAAGAGTATGGTTGCAGGTTTGTTCATACGACAGGTGTGGGCATGGGAGCACCTGCCTATCGCCAGGCCAGTTTGTGATGATATGAGGCATCCTCATGAGCCTTATATTTGCAGATATAGAGGTTAGATGATCCAGCCCATGCTGGGTAAGATCAAGTAGTGGTGGTCACAACTAGATGACCTAGTAGAAATAGTATGGCAACCTTGGAGAGAGACCAAGGACTGGGATGATGATTGAGGCCATCTCAGATACATGTTCTATTCATGGCCACTGATCGACCACTCAATTGTAGTGATTGAGAGGTTTCCTTTGACACAGGTGTGGCACTAGTTTGGCCGACCATAGGATATTTCATAGGAGTATTTTCCATACGTCTGCTTTGCCAATGAGGTGAAGAAGGGGTGGTCAGCACGTCGAGATCTAGGCCATAGTATGATAGATGCACAAGGAGTAGCATTGACTCGTTGGGATTACATGGTTGGGGTGGTGGATGGAGGCATGATACCAGCATAAGGAGAGTATTTTTCTAGCCATCTATTCCCCCGATTCACAGATCTATTTGGGATGGGAGCACTAGCGCAGGCGGTGCATTAGCAGGTGTCACAACAACCACCACAGCGGGGACTACAACCACCTCCACATTAGGGGTCTCAACCATGTACTACATAGTTTGACATCCCTCCTTAGTAGATGAGGATCGATCCCGATGCTAGCAGTAGTAGGGCACAAGAGAGGCACTCCAGATGGAGGATGATGGAGTAGACAACCGAGGCGGCAGAGCAGGAGTAGTAGGAGTAGCCTGCACAGGATCCATTGCTAGGTGACCTATTGGCATAGATGTAGGATGCCTTGCAGAGATCCAGAGAGAGTCTAGACCATGCAATGGAAGCTTGGAAGCTAGGAGATATAGCTGGCGGTCTGAGATGCATGGATCTCTGAGAGAGATCGAGAGATGTGAGTGGTTCAAGAGAAGTTGGAGAGATCTTGGGAGGAGACACGACATTAGTCCTCCTGAGCAGCCTACTATTATGCAGCATATGTTGGTGTAGTTCCTGATGGAGAAGAGAAGGTGCCAAGATTCTTAGCGTATGCCAAAGCCTTAGATGGTGTACATGCACCACCTCATGCAGATATGCCTCCTCCTCCACCTCCTCTCGATGATGAGGGAGAGGGCCAGAGCTAGATTTGGCACTTTTGATCAATTTTTTCATATTGCATCACACGATGTATCCGATGCATTGGCATCTTTGTATGATAGAATTGTTTTAAGATAGATTATGCTCTAGTAGCACTCATTTTGTATCAACATTTGAGATATATATCTATGAGATCTTCTTTTGGTATCATTGCACTTATCATGTTGTACTTTATAAGATATATGCTATATGATTAGATGCTTAGTTGTATGAAAATGTATATGTTTTGATTTTATGAATATGCATGAGATGCACATGTTTTGATTTTATGACATGGATATGTAGATGTAGATATGTATGTATGCATATGATTTATGTTAATTCACATGTGAAAGGAGTTATGTAAATGCAATGTATATGGTAATAAAATCTCATGCAGGATGTCACGATGTATGATAGATGCTAACCAAAAGAATTTCTGAAGATCGAGAGCGAGGATTAGACACCTGGGCAGTCATGATGAAGCCAGAGCGGTGAATAAGAATCCCTCATCATACCAATCTAGTAGAACACAATGAAGTGACCATAAAAATGTTGTCTAGAATGAAATTGCAATCCCTAGGATGTGTTTGTTGGACCCATTAGATAGTTTTCATCACAAAGCATTTTTGGAGCATCAGAGTTGATACAATCCTTACTGGTTGCACTGCAACCATAAGAATATGAATATGACTTTCATCAAATTAGATATGGGAAATTAACATGAGCATCAGGGCACAAAAGCCAAGATGACCTAAACATTTTTTCTAGTTTGATATAGCAAGAGTACACCAGTATTGAGGCATTCAAAGCCAAGATAACCATGAGTGCGGTCTTGGGTAAACAGGCAGAGCAATAATAGTCAAGGATATAGTTTCAACCTGACCTTGGCGTACAAATAAATAGGATCAAGGGATGTGAGGCTTTTCTGCCTTAATGTAGGAGCTCTTATCACATACACCTTGTTTATTGGATGTTGCTAGATCATCATGACCATACCAACAAGTAGTAGACAAAGAAAATATTAATGAAAATCAATGAAAATAGATAGCATACAAATAGAAGTTCAGCATACTTCAACCAATTTCAAAGTTTTTAGATGTGTACATGTATAGGGATGTTGAGAAACACCATTTTTCTTGTGAGTGAGATGTGTTTGATTGCTATCAATCTATTGTTTACATTTGCGGTATCCAATGTGTGTTAAGAAACACAGATGTGTCCAAAGGTAGTGTTATGAAACACTGTTAATTGTGGTGTTGAGAAACACTTGTTTGTGTCAGTAGTGAGGTATCCTTCAAAAATGACAAGATCAATGACTCTGGTGTAATCCAAAGATGCAATCTGATTTGGGGACCCATGCCCCTAGGAGAAAACAATGATGACCGACCTGACTCATACTGTGACGACAAAGTTGATTTTATTTCCCCCAGGTTATGATTTCTGATTGGTTTCAAGTCAGGAGGGTTCTCAGAAGACCCAACGTGTCATGAAAGTGACTAAAAGGTATGTACAAACTGAAGCAAAGGATTTCCAAGATGGAGTATTTATATATGGAGTGCTAAGTACAACTCCAACTTCAACGGATTATTGTCAAAATGTAGATATACATCATTTGTGAGAAAATATCATTAGTGCGATGACATTAGATAGATGCAGTGACAACCACTAGTGACTGACGTGAGAGATTCTCAAGTAGAGAGATCTCAATAATAGCTAGGAATCAAAAGACAGATGCAATGAGAACCACTAGTGACTAATGCAAGAGGGATTTGTGAATGAGAAACTTCATCCACCAGGCAGTACAATTCCATTTATTTTGAAATTTTGCAGGACATATTGCAATTTTTAGGATTTTTTTCAAGAATTTACTATGTACATGAGCATTATGACGATGTCTCAATTGTAGAATCATTTCAGATGAATAGAATTGATTGTCTCCTTGAGTTTCTCTCCTTCAGTGGTTGAGAGTTGATAAGTGCCAGACCCAAATACTGTAGTGACAACATATGGACCAAGCTAATTTGGTTCAAATTTTCCCTTTTGAATCCGGTGTTGTTGATTCTTAGGGTTTTCTCTCTGAACGAGATCACCCACTTGGAAGTCCCTTGGTCAAACCTTCTTTTTATAGCTCATAGAAATTTCTTTCTAATATGCTTTGAGGTGATTGAACGCCACTTGACAATGTTCATCTAGTAGTTCCAGCTCTTGCAGCAAAGATCTTCTGTTGTCACCATCAGTGATGAGGCCTTTTAGAGAGACTCACAGAGTAGGAATCTCAACCTCAATAGGTAGCACAACATCTACTCCATAAACCAAAGAAAAGGGCATGAGCCCTGTTGGTGTTCGTATACTTTTTCTATATTCCCAAAGAGTTGGATTGATCCGAAGATGCCAATCTTGTCTAGATTTATGAACTGTGTGATGCATGATTTTAAGGATCAGTTTGTTTGATGCTTCTACCTATCCCTTACCTTAAGGATAATAGCTGGAAGACCAATGCTGAGTGATTTTGAACTTAGAACATAGCTCCTTCATATCCTTGTTCTTGAACTGCCCCCCATTATCAATGATTATAGAAGAGGGTACACCATACCTGTAGATGATGTAATTGAGTATGAACATTGCCAAATATTTTCCATTTGCTACAGAGAGAGGTACTTCCTCTACCAACTTGGTTAAATAACCTGTAGACATTATGATGAACTTGTGTCCATTCGATGACGAAGGATGAATCTGACCCACCAAATTGAAGGCCCATTGTTGGAATGGCCAGGAATGAGCTCCTTGGCTGAAGTGTGAATCAAATTTCCATGTAGTTGACACTATTTGCAAGACTTAGCACACTACGTAGCTTCCTTTTCCATGTCTAGCCAATAGTAACCAGCTCTAATAAGTTTACGGGCCAGTGTCAGACCGCTCAAGGGAGATCCATAGATTCCTTTGTGCATCTCAACTAGTGCATGCTTAGACTCATCCGATTCTAAACACCTAAGAAGGGTATCATCTAGACCTCGCCTATACATGTCATTAGCTATGATAATGTACCATGAAGCACTATGGATTAGGTGAGGTTTCTCATTCCCGGTGTAGGTATCCAGAACAATCTGGTCATGGAGGTAGTAGTATATGTGATGGTAGTGGGATGAATCAGGTCCAATGATGGAATAGATCATCTGCAATTTAGGGGAGTCATAGGCTGGGTAGAGTAACGTTTCTACCAGGAATTCATGTCAAAAGTTGCTCTACAACATCTGTAGCATAGAAGCAAGCGTAGTGATTGCATCAGTCACTTTGTTGTCTACCCTTGGAATTTGTTAGAATGTGATGTGTGCAAAGTAATTTCAGAGGTCATTGATCATCTACTTGTAGGGCACCTGTTTGTCATCCTTTGTCTAATAAGTGTCATTTTCCTGATTGATGACTAGTTTTGAATTACCGAAGACTTTGAGTTCATCTACTCACCACTCGATGGTGATCTTCATGCCATTAATCAGAGCTTCATACTCGGCGATGTTGTTTGTAAAAGGAAACACCATCTTGTATGCTTTGGGTAAAGATTACTTTTTTTGTGTGATGAATAGTATCCTGACACCTGACCCCTGTTGGGTGAATGATCCGTCAAAGAACATAGTCCAGGATTGATGTGTGAGAAGTAGTATTGACTCATATGGAAACTTTATGCTCAATGGTTGATGATCTATGAGAGGTGCCTCCGCCAATTGATCTGGAATTGTCTTCCCTTTGATGTCCTTTCTTTCTACATACTCTATATCAAACTCACTGAGTATCATGACCCACTTTGTTAGCTGACCTGTGAGGGTAGCCTTAGTGAGTAAATATTTCAATGGATCAATCTTAGTAAGGAGGTGTGTATTATAAGAAAGCATGTAGTGTCACAATTTTTGTGAAGAAAATACCATCGTTAGGCAAGCATTTTCTATGATAGAATAGTTTTCTTCATATGAGACCAATGTCCTACTAATGTAGTAGATAGCTCTTTCATTATTATTTTGATCTTCTTGAGCTAACAAGACACCCAGTGACGTATCTCTAGCAGAGATGTAAAGGATGAGCGGCTTCCCATGAATAGGAGGCATCAGTATTGGAAGATTTGTAAGATATTGCTTGATTTGTGTTAGCCCTTTATCACAGTCTTCATTACATTTGTAGGTCATGCCCTTGTGTAAATTCTTAGTGAAGGGTTGTGACTTGTCAGCCAATTGTGAGATGAAGCACCAGATAGACTATAATCAACCTTGGATTCCTCTTATTTTTCTGATGTTGCATGGTGGCGACATTTCCATGATGGCTTGGACCTTCTTAGGATCCACTTCTATACCTTTTGTAGTTATGATATAACCAAGTAGTTTTCCATATGTCACCCCGAATGTGCATTTCTTCAGATTAAATCGTAAACTGAATTGTTCCATGCGATCCAGTATAGGACCTAGATCTACAAGGTGTGTCTTTCATTGCACACTCTTACCTAGAGTGTCATTAATATAATCTTCCATCTTCTTATGCATCATGTCATGGAAGATAGTGGTAATAATCCTCTGATATGTAGCTCCAGCATTCTTGATCCTGAAAGGCATGACGTTCCAACAGAAAGTGCCCCATGCACATGTGAAAGAAGTTTTCTCTTGATCTTCTGGTGCAATTTTTATCTGGTTGCAGCCAGAGAAACCATCCATTACTGAGTACATTTCATAACCTATTGTCATGTCTACAATCATGTCAATGTTGGGCAACAAAAATTCATCTTTAGGACATGCCTTGTTCAAGTTTCATAAATCTGTGCAGACTCGGATGGATTTATCATTTTTAGATACTAGAACAATGTTGGAAATACACTCTGCATAGTTAATTGCTCTGATAAAGATATATTTAAGAAGTTTTTCTAGTTCATCTTTGACGAGTAATGCCACATGTGGATGCATCTTTTGAAGCTTTTGTTTGACAGGCTTGACGCCTGGTGTGATGGACAAGTGATGCACGATCAGATTATGATCCAATCCTGGCATGTCCTAATATGTCCATGCAAAGTTGATCTTCTTTCTCTGGAAGAAGGCAATGAATTCCTCTTTCTTCCTTAGATAATGATTGTGCCAAATGAATGATTTGAGGCACTACTTCTGTACCCAAGTTCACAGGTTGAGTCAGTTCAATCAGCACCGATGACCATTCCTGAAAGTGACTTGGAAGCATATCAAGTATCCCATCCTCGGGCGCCGTAGAGAATTTTTTACCCTTGGATACGTCCTTTATTTTTACTTTTGTAGGCTCTGATACTACCACAATGTGGTTTTCACCATCAGAGTGCTTATTCCTTCTTCTTTTAATTTTGCAACTGAGATACTTGATATTGGCTTCAGTCATGTTGACACTGTCTTTGCTAGTGGAAGGTATTACTAGTTTGACAATGTTAAGGTAGCAAGAAAGATTATAGTCATTATGGAATGTAAGGACTTCATTAGATGAAGAGGAAGAGTTTCAGTCTATGAGCTCAGGATGGCAGAGGGGAAGAGAGGTGACAGGTTCTAGTGCGTTCACGGTGTAGTCATCAAAAGTGTGGACTAGAAAGTCAAGACCTAAATCGATCCATCCAGAGGCATATTCAAATTCCTTTGACCCCTCGTGACCATAGTAGCAGACAAGTTAACATTGATGGAATCAAACTTGTTTGTCCTAAAACTAGACCCTTCACCTATTTTGAGAGGGTTTTCATATGCATGTACAGTATCTATATCTGTTTCAAAGGTTGCATCAGATAGGGAAGAAAATTCACACTCATGTGAGTCGGTACTACTTGAGATAGGTACCTCATCACCACTTGTGGCACCATCCAATTCTTGTTCATCTCATGTAGCAGAGATGAGTTGTTGGATTTTTTCTTGTTCAAACCGCTCTTGGAAATGTGGTGGCATTTATAGTTCACCCTGATGACCAATATCTTGTGTCTCTCTCAATCTCTCATATGTTAGTGGACTAGGTCAAGCAGTTTCATTAGAGTCGTTGTCAATCTCGACCACACTGACACATGGTATAAAATCATCTGGCTCAGTGAAGAGTGTGGTAAGATCTAGAGGAATAGGACAAGGAAATGAATCCTCATCAAAGCTATCCTTTGAGTTTCCAGTTGTAGATGTTCCTTTAGGTTTCGGCACAAATTTGTTAATCCCGAAGTGAAATGGGATCTTCTTGAAGCCTCGACCGTACTGACACATGATATAAAATCATCTATCTCAATGAAGAGTGTGGTATGATCCAAAGGAATAGGACAAGGAAATGAATCCTCGTCAGAGATATCCTCTAAGTTTCCAATTGTAGATGTGCCTTCAGGTTCTGGTTGGTGATCCCGTTCCAGCACAAATTTGTTAATACCTAAGTGAAATAGGATCTTCTTGAAGCCTAGGCCTATAGTGTCACATGTTTTTCTACCAATAGCTTCAAGTGGTTTGAGAAATCCTTTATTGTTCACTCATATAGGACCATTCTCTTTATAACCAAAGTGCTTCATAATATATAGACCCTTGCCATATTGTTCAGGTTCTATTTCATGAGGTGGAGTGATTTGCTTAGGTGTATCCTCCCCTTTATAGATCCAGGCTGCAATAGTCCTATTTTTGTCTTCATCCTCTAGTGGTGTCATGGCCTATACAAAGGTGCCATCATATAGTGTTGGAGGAGGGGTAGTAGAAGGTTTGTTGTTCTTAGAAGGCCTCCCATAAGAACATGGAGACAAAGGTAGATATGTTATTGATAACATGGTTTTAATATGATACCCCCCATGCTAGTGTCCTTGAGTTTTAGAGTTTTTTTCCATTTCCTTTAGCTTGGCATCGAAGAACTCAGTATACTCTCTGTTTGTGGGAACAAAGCTATCAATAGATTTGGTAAGTATATTGCAATCATAGCTCGTATTGGAAGGTACGGTCACTTTGGATCCTTGGAATGGGAATTTTATGCACTAGTGATAGGTTGAAGGAACCGCCTGCATTTCATGGATCCACATTCTTTCCAACAATATGTTGTATGCTAGAGGAATGTCAAGCACCTGATAGATAACATCCCTTTCAACAGGTCCAAATTGAATTGGTAACACAAATAGCCCTTTGGATTTTTTATCTTCTTCATCATATGCATTAATGGTGATTTTTTATGGTCATCTATGCAATCTTCACCATAGCCTAACTGAGCAAGCAAGCTAGCGAGCAGATGTTAAGGCCAGCACTAGTGCAGGGCACCCTAAAAAAGACATGCAAAGGAGTCACTTGGTTGGCTCATGAATACTAAATGATTAAAAGATAAATATGTGAATTGTAATATGGCTTGAAGCCAATTCTTGTCTTTGATGTAATTGGATAAATGCAATGTAATAAGCCTAAATCTATAAAGGCATGAAATGATGTAATAGCGAATTGATTGCCTAAGATGGCATAGTAGGCCTAGAAGGCTAAAGGTTAGGTCTTAGGATAGAATTTTTATATTTAATGTTATGTTAAGGTCCCTCATGGAAAAATTTCAAATTCATAGTTTCTAGAAAGTAAATTAGATAGGTTTCAAGTGTTTAAAGATTTGAATGTAACGATTAGTTGCCAAATGGTGGGAAAAGACTAAATATAGACTTTCTTGCATGCATAGAATCCCAATCGACTGGGATCAGTTATAGAAGTTATTCTATGTCTATGTAAGCCTTACAAAGCATGACGGCATGAGAGGTTGAGGGAGGATGCTAAAATGTACGAATTCTTCTCTGAGATGTAAATAAAGTTCAGATTTTTTGCAAGTCCAGTTTTGGTTTTTTATCACAGAAAATTGGGTGTTGTTTTGGGGGTAATATATCCCAACTTAACCATTGGATCATTCTCATCTCCGAGTATGGTTTAGAAAAACTAATTATTCCCATCTTGACCAGAGGGATTTTTCATATAATATTTTATTCATGACAGAGTATGGGTCTATGTAGAGGGCAGTGACTAGACAGTTTTGGATGAATTTTTAAGATGCATTCACTAGTGCTTAGTGCCTCTACATTAATTGGTATCAGAGTGAGTGAAAGGTCTAGGGTTTGGAAGATTTAGAGTCATTTTTTGAGACCTTGGAGTTGAACTATCCTCCTTGAGTGTTCCAAAGTGGTGGCTTGAGATCTAATGAATCCTCGATTGGTGTGAGAAGATGACATTGACGAGGAGTGAGAGAGAGTTAGCCAAGTTGTTGAAGGAATACTTGGTTGAAGGAAGAAAAGAACATGAGAAGAAAATAAGAGAGGAAGTAGAAAGAAAGAGGAAAGAAGAATCCAAGAGGAAGCAAGAAGAAGAGAGTTGTAAAAGTCTTAAAGAGGCTTTGGATGAGAATTAGAAGAAGTGGGAGTGGATAGCCTCAATCCTTGAACAAGCAATAAATGATGAAGAGGAAGAAGTGCAATAGACATCACTTGGAGATGTGAATGAACCTTGTGACAAGAAGGTTCCTAAAACTAAAGTAGAAGTACAAGAGGAGGTTGCTGATGAATACAACATGGAAGAAAGTCTTGAGAGGCTTTAAGGTGGTGAAATTTTTCAGATTGAGGCAGTAAGAGATGTGGATCAAATGAAGATCCTTGAGGAGAGAGTAGAGGGTGTGAATGGTTCAGTTGAAGGACCAAATGAGCACATAGAGATGCAAGTGCAGATGCACAAAGAGAAGTTAGAGTATGAAGATACTAATGAAGATGAAGGAGTAGAAGGTCATGAGAAGACCTTAATGATTGAAATGTTTACAAGTACAGAGATTTCACAAGGAGATAGTGTGTGTGAGCAAAAAGATGAAGTGATGAAACCAATGAAGGAAGATGGAATGGAGTACCAAACATATGTTTTGGTGAATAAGAAACATTTGATAAATTTTATTTCTAACACTTTTGTGATAGATTTGCATGCATATTATATTAATCATATGACTAATCATGTTGCAGACATCTATGGAAACATAGATATGAGAGATGCCAGAGTTAGTGCTTGGCATGGGAACATGATGTTTGATTGCAAGGAAATGAAGCCAAAGGATAGAGGATACATCTTTATTGCAGGTCCTCAACAAGAAGTTGACAAAGATGGGAGGAAAAGAAAGAATCTTACCACTCCAAGGGACTTGGATTTATTTGATCCTTGGGAGTATGGTGCAGGGCAACCTGACAAAGACATGCAAAGGAGTCACTTGGTTGGCTCATAAAGACTAAATGATATAAAATATCAATATGTGAATTGTAATATGGATTGAAGATAATTCTTGTCTTTAATGTAATTGGATAAATGCAATATAATAAGCCTTAATCTATAAAGGTATGAAATGATGTAATAGCGAATTGATTTCCTAAGATGGCATAGTAGGACTAGAAGGATAAAGGTTAGGTATTAGGATAGAATTTGTAGATTTAATGTTATGTTAAGGTCCCTCATGGACAAATTTCAAATTCATAGTTCTAGAAAGTAAATTATATAGGTTTTAAGTGTTGATTTGAATGTAACGATTAGTTGCCAAATTGTGGGAAAAGACTAAATATAGAATTTCTTGCATGTAGAGGAATCCCAATAGATTGGGATCAATTATAGAAGGCATGAGAGCATGAGAGGTTGAGGGAGGATGGTGAAATGTACAAATTATTCTATGAGATGTAAATAAAGTTTAGATTTTCTACAAGTCCAGTCTTGGTTTTTTATCATAGAAAATTGGGTGTTGTTATGGGGGTCATATCTCCCAGCTTAACTGTTGGATATTTCTCATCTCAGAGTATGTTTTAGAGAAACTAATTACATCCATCCTCACTAGAGGGATTTTTCATATTTTTTTTTGTTCAAAATTTATTCATGAAAGAGTACGGGTCTATGCAGAGGGCAGTGATAGGACAATTTTGGATGAATTTTTAAGATGCATGCACTAGTGCTTAGTGACTCTTCATCAAGCACCGTTATCTATAAGGAAATGATGAACAAGATTTGGGCCAATAATGACCTCGATATGCAGGAGTTTATTATACGGATGAATCAAGGAATGGTCCTCTTCCTTGGAGAAAGACAAGTAATGAGATGAGGTTAGGTGACCTGCCATGGATTGAAACCGGTCTAAATCTAAATCTTTTGGAACATTTTCCTCAGTGAAGGCTTTGTCAAGAATCTCCCTATGAGTAGACGAGATTTTTAGTAGCTCGAAGATAGTAATCTAAGTGTTGGTTCTTTGCAATTGGTCTAGTATGCTATAATTAGCAACATTGGGAAAGGGGACCGATTTCAAATTCTTGTTAGCAGTGCCAACAAAAAATTTCTCTACAGGTTGTTTTGGTACAAATGTAGAAGGCTCAGGGAATTTGAAATTGATCTTTGCATGAGACTGAGTAATGGTGTTTGCACAAAACCTGAGATTTTTCTTGTTCAGATGAATGGGACATAGGCCCTCACAAGATGAAGGGAGTTTTGTGTTTGGGAGTGTCTTCTTTTCCCTTGATGGCAATAACGTCACACTATTTGACATCGACAAGTTCAACCATATTAATGATATTATCATTAGTATGGTAGGTATAGTTGACCTTGGCATGAGAATTTTTATCCTTAGAGGATTCACCTTTCCCATGAGGAGGAAAGGGGCCTTTGAATGCCTGGTGATCTGAGTTCCTTTTGTGACTCCCCACAACAACATCCTTACTGTCAATAAGGTATTGAATTTTATGTCACAATTGAATGCAGGTAGTTGTTTTGTGACCCTTGTTCTAGTGGTAATCACAGTACACAGATTCATTCCACCAAGAAGGTCATAGTTGTGGATCAAAATGACGCAAATTATATAGAGGAGTGAGTATTTGGTTTTGCAAGAGAGTCTTGTAAACCACGTCAAGGGGTTCTCCTAGAGGATTGAACTCACGCTTGGGTTGAGGAGCCCAAGGCTTAGATCTAGAATAGTTCGAAGGTGGTTTAGTTTCTGCCATAGCTTGTTAAGTGGCTTTGGCCACCTGCATAGTGGTAGTAAGATCAAATGCAGCCTTTGGAGGCTTGGGAGTTATGTTGTAAACAACTCTATCATTCACAACATCCCGGTTCTTGTTGATAAATTTAGGTTTGTCTTTGATCAAGGAGGAGGAACCCTATTTATTATCCTTGTGTAGGGTCAGTTCTCCTTTCTTGACCATGAATGTTTCAATTCTCACAGATTGTTTGATCATGTCATCGAAGGTTAAAGGACCTTGCAACTATACTTGATACCCAAAATTGGGAAGAAGATTGTCCAAAAAGATGTGAAGCTTTTCAGACTCAAGTATCTTACGAGAATATTTTGTATAAAGTTGTCTCCACCTATGGAGAAATGTCAAGAAAGGTTCCCCATGGTGTTGTTTTAAGCTGCAAAGATCATGGATATTAACCGGATGTTGGATGTGATGCGAGTAGTGTTGTAGAATGAGGTTGGCAATCTCATCAAAAGACTTGATGCCAGTAGGTAACCAAGAGAACCACTCCATGGAAGACCCTCCCAAACTACATGGGAAGAGATGCATGAGGTAAGTTTGGTCATGTATAAAATCCATAGATAGAGCACCAAAATCTCTCAGATGATCTTGAGGATCAGAGGTACCCAAGCATTTTTCGTACTTGGGAAGTTCAACTCCTTTAGGAAAAGGGGGTATGTAAAGACTTTTTTCGAGTGGAAACAGAAAAAAGCTATCCAGCGTGAAATGTGTGGTTTGTTTTTCCTTATCCTTCATGAGTTGAAGGAGTTGTTCTTGCATGCTTTGAACTTGTTTTGTAATCAGGAGTTTTTAGTTTCTTCCTCCTTTGTGACAAGAGTCTCTATGTTGTAGTTTGAGGGTAGCTTGGTCCCTTGATTAGCTAGCTCAAGGAGATATTTCTCCTTCTCTTCCTTCATGAGGATCTCCATCATTTTATGGAAGTGTTTATTATTTTGAGAATCCGTTATATCTTCCTAAGTCATTTCCTCCTCCTCATCACTAGGGACATTCTGATAATGATATTTCCCCTTGGTGGTTTTAGATTGGTCATTATCTTTGTTGTGTTCAACCTTTTGATTTTGGTCTACTGAGGTGTCATACCTATAGGAGCCCTAGTTGTGTTGATAGAGTTAGATTCAGGTAACAACTCTTCATATTTTTGATGCTCTTGAAACAATGGGTTTCAGACCTGACAAAAGTTAACTGGGAATGAACATCTAACATAAGGTTGAATGACAGGAGAGAGAGAGAGACCGAGATGATCCTTTTCTAGATGTAGCTAATAAAGAGGAACGTGAGGATCCTCCACTGTACTCATATTGCATAACAAATTTGGAATAACCTCTTCCTCAATTTTGAGGTCTACCTCTACCTTGTCTAGTGATACGTAAGGAGAATGTGTTGCTACTTCGAGTCGTAACAGTCACAGACAAAGATTATGTAAGGAGAGTGAACTAGGAATATACTTAGAACTATGTCTCAAGATAAGTGTATAAGAGTGACAATAGGTGAAGTATATCTGACATGAGTCATCAGAGATAAGGCTAGAATAGCCAAGAAATGAATATTGCATCACAAGGTATGACAACACAACAGAACGAGTAGGTAGATAAGAGACAAGACAAGTTCAAGAGAGAATCTCGTAGTTCTCAACCCAAGACATATAGTTGCAGACTGCGTACAAATAGGATTAAGATGTGTAGGTAGGCCCCAAAATGAGACCAAACTGAGTAGAGTGACAAAGGATAGACAATAGATAGCTCACTGATAAGGCTAAAATTTTGACAGTTTCCCTCGAAGAAGTATTTTATCGCGTGAAGATTTGGAATGGCTCGCATGAGACTTAGAGCTTGGTGCGAAGAAATGCAGAAATTGTATGAAAGAATGGTAAACCAAGTGACAAAAAACTATTAATATGTCGTGTGAAGATTCATAGATCCTTGCGTGAAGATATGCATTGAGTGACATGAATATTGTAAAAGTTCGCTCAAAGTTTTTCAGAAAACTAGATGAAATTTTACACAAACTGGCAATTTGGGTCATTTTTCAAGATAGAACTTGATTAAGAGACACATATTGGACTGTTCTCTAATAGAGTACTTAGTTTTCAAACTATTTTGGATAGTTTCAGATTGACAAGTTTTCATTTGGATGTTTAGAAACCAGTTGTTGATAAGCATAGAGTTTGGACTTTCAAATAGTTGTGATATAGGTAGTAGTCGAAAATAATTCAGCCGAGGACAAGGAAACTCAGAAGAATAGGGGATTCTTGACAAGTTTGGACATTTTGGACTTTGGAGACTTGAAAAAGACACTTATTTATCCCTAAAAGAAAATGGTGGAGAAGACAAAATATTTGCCTCACAACTTATGTGCATGCGCGCACCTCACACATCCGTGTCACCCCCGAGAGAGTGCCCATGTTTTTGGTGTTTCCAAGGAATCAATAATATATGTTCAAAGGACACCCTTAAAGAAGGGGCCAGTGTCATATATCACTTCAAACATCTAGGTGCATGCCTATGGTGAGAATCTATTGGAGATAATTTTCCCCCTCCCCGCGCAAAGATTATGCCCCCTTTCGGAGGTGAATCGGGTAAGGAAGTAGCTAAAATTTTTTTTATTAGGATTTTGTTCACATTAACCTCTGATGGCCTTGCAAGCGAGGTTGAGACTTATATCCACACTGACACCTGCAAGTGTACACCCCTAAGAAGTAGGGTTGGGAGCGACACTGCTCAATACAAAAGACAGGGCTTCCTCAACATGTTCGACATCATGGGTCAAGAGGAAGAAATTAACATGGCTTTGGAGTATTTCGTTCTACAATTTTTTTTTATTATAGTGGGTGAAGTCACTGGTGAAATGTGTGTACCCACTTGGGTTGTTCCTGGAGGTTCAACTTCCAGCAGGTCCGCTACAGGTGACTCTGACTTGGTTCGGTTTCAAGGGTCTAAGTTTCTAATTTTTCAAAAAGGGAAAAGAGAATACTCCTCTACCTCTACACCTCACTAAAACACACTAGACATGTTAATCACTGAGCTAACTACTCTTTCAACAAACCCAAGAGCTTCTAGGTTTCTGATTCTCTCAAAGAGAGAAGAGCATACTCCCCTAGCTAATGGATATGCCAATTGATTTGTTACCTTTCCTCGCTCCCCCAGGTATCAATCCCTTAGCAGTGTATAGGTCTCTAATTCATTCATGGGAATCACTTCCATGTAATGAAGAGCCTAATACCCTATTCTACTATCAAGGCCCTTAAGAGATTTTAACAAGGCCCTAATTAGACTATGTAAATAAAGCATTGAAAATAGACACAGCGTTTGTGGGGGTTTGAATTTTTTTGACAAATGTCCTTTGACAGGCATCCTACAATCAAGTAGTCAGTAAGTTTTCATAGCTATGTTTTAAGGAGTCTTTGACATCTCATCCTGCAAACCACTGGTTAAGCTATATTAGAAATAAGACTAGAAAACCACAGTAAATAGAAAATACCAGTAATGAGAAAATGGAGATATAAAAATTGCAAATTAATAGCCTCTGGTGGCGAAGTTTGTGCAAAGAAATAGAACAAACCACGCAAAGAAATGCCTAGTACCAAGCGAAGAATTGAATGGACAAGAAAAACTTCACGTGAATGCATGCGAAACTTTGCACGATAATTCAATGCAGAGATGTACAAACAAAAAAAAGAATTGACAACAAAAGTGAAATATGTGGCAGAAATTGAATTTTCAACCCCATGGTGGGCACCAAAAATTTATATGTTAAATGTGGGCATCTTTACCTAGCCATACACTTCAACATATTCCTTATTCATCAGTCACATACAAGAATGAATATGTAGTTATACATCTTGCATGCCTGGATGAGCCGACCTGTTGCCTCCTATCTAGAAGGGGTTTTGAACAGCTCTCAGAATTCAAGAGTCCAACAACCGAGATCAATATGAGAATGGAGGGTTTAATCTAGAATGAAAATGCAATATATAATCTATAAATGAGTATGCAAGATTAATCTAGAAATGGAAGATGGGATTAAGCTAAGAATACTTGAAAGAAACTAAGCTATGCATGATTAATCTATTGAATGATGTTAATCTATTGCAATAACAATGAGAATAATGAAATCTTGAATGCACACAAATTTGAGCTAACAATCCAACAATGATTCGATACTCCAAAAATATGCATTCTCCTCTTTTTTTGAATGAGAGACAAGAAGTTTCTTTATAGAATCCCAGAATCAATCAACGGTCAAGATTGAACGGGATGAACGGTGGAGATTGAATGAAAGTCTAGTTTAGAATGGTAAGTTTCCTTGAGAGAGGCAGTCAACTGTTGGATTCTGAAGTGAATGAAATAGTTAACTAGTTTTTTGCACTTTTGAATTACAGTTAACTCAGAGTTTCTATTTCTAAATTAAATTCAATTATTGAAATGAGGATATTTATTTAATAATCAAATGTTATTTAATTCCTTTTTAGGTATTTTAGCTAAAAGGGTGAATTTAATTTAATTTAAGTGCTAGGACTTTGTAATTAAATTTATTCGATCATAGGGTTTATTTAGCCAATTGTAATTGATATTTAGGAATTAAATATAGTATGTGATTAATGCAGATTTAGAGTTTTTTGCATTTTACACTTAGGTCAAGTAGATTCAATAAAAAATTGGGATTGCCTAGTACCATAGGAATTTGATGACTCAGCAAGTCGATAAATGCAACAAAATTGGTTAGGATTCCAAGATGCCAATTTTTAGGTATTATAGAGCCAACCATCTGCTCAAGCATACCCACCCAACCACACATGAAGCCATGTTGTCCATGATCAGGCATCAAGACACCTCCTATCAACCCAGTAAGAAATACATGTAGGTGCTCATACTAATCTAGCATACAGTCCCAAGTAAGGTATATGCGCACAATGGAAGGATCAAAAAAGAATCTCTTAGCATCAAAAAAATATACCGTAGAGTGAGATGATGACATATAATTGATTGAATATTTGATAAAGTTAAGTTGAAGATAATGCAAGGCATTAAATTAGTTAATGGTTTGTATTGTCATTGATGTCAACTTGATTTCATCTATACGATCATGTACATAATGCCAAAGACTTCAGAAAATCAATGGAATAGAGATTATGCTTTCAAATATGCATAAAAGTCAAGTATTCACTAAGTGACAGATTACACCGATGAAGTGTGCACCATCGGTAAAGGAAAAGAACAAAAGTAATAGTGATACCCAACGAACAGAAGATAGTGTTGCTTGACATAGTAAAATCCAAGGATGCCCAATGGATGGAGATCCTAAAGCTAACTGGAGTCACACCAATGGAATTGGCAGTTGTCACCGACAACTAACTGTAGAATTGACCGACAGAACAGAGAGTTCACAAAATGACAAAATATCTAACTAGAAGAGCTTAAGGATAGAATTAACTGGTTGTTTTATTTGTTTTATTCGACCAGAGTTAAGTAATTGATTTAAAGAAGATTTATATAGTTGGAAAGAAGATAACTACGAGATAAATCAGGAGTTAAAACTGTAAATCAAATTGGGTGGATTGTTTTTCACGCCAATAATCAAGAATCAGGAATCAAGAATTAAGGAACATCATGTCTATATAAGAGACAAGCATAATTCATTTCTGTAATCACAAAAATCATACACACAAAAGGGGAGTGAATAGAAAGAGGATGCTAAAGAGAAACTAATGAAGGATAACTTCATACAGTCCTGATCAATCAAGCTGAAGAAGAGCTAAAGAATTCTACGGACACCGATGAACTGTGAAGCACAACATCATAGAGAATAAAGTGTGGAGCATAAGGAATTAAATTGATACATTGATCAGAGAGGTATTGTACTTAAACAGATCTGAAAATCTGCAATTCAAGTTGCATCAAAAACAAGTCATAGTGTTTCAGTTTAACCATTGAAGCATCAAGTCTCTTAACAGAGCAGGACTTAACCATCTTCTATAATTGAAGTATATCCTAACAGATTGCCAAAAAGGTTGATTCATGAAAGTAGCATTGAAATTGCATAAAGCCTATTGATAGCCTAAGAAGAAGGTTGATTCAAGGATGGTAGCAAGATTTGCCTAAAGCCTATTGACAGTCTAAGAAGGAGGCTGATTCAAGGATGGTAGAAAAATAGATGCTAGATACTAAGTGACAACCTCTATGTATAAAATCCTCTAACAAGCTCGCACTTAACAGTGTGTTTGTAACCTTTAATAGGGTTGGCTCCTAACATGGCTCACTTTAGAAGAGTGAAAATTTTGGGTATCGGTCCCAGTAGTTTTTCCCTTAACAGGGTTTCCATGTTAAAATCCATGTGTTATATGTGTATGGCTTATTACTTTCTTGTTTTACATTTCACATATGCATTTCTGGATTGATTGGTATACTCTACATATCTACTAAGTATCGGTAAATAGTTTTACTGCTTATCGGGTATCAAGGAGAATAAGGACAGACAAGGTAAACCGACAGACAATTAATTATTATTATTATTTAATGGCATGCATCTTGCAGGGACTTAATAATCTGAGGTGTATTGATTGGTGGTTAAAGATTAAAGGATAAATTTTTGAGGCCACTGATTCACCCCCCCTCTCAGTTATTACTAACAATTGGTATCAGAGCTTGTGTGCTAAGAAGGAATATTTCAAGACCTAAGTAAAGATGACAAGATGAACAAATGAGATGTGCCCAAGTTGAACAAAGACAACTTTGCTTCATGGAAAAACAGGATAAGACTCCACTTATCAGGTATTGGTAATGATGTTACTCAATACTTAGATACTGAATATGTGTTGCTTACAGGACCATTGATAGTAGATCAATTGAGAGAAAAGAATGAGCATAACTGCATGGTTATAGAGCTTTCTTCCTCTCTCTCTGATGCTGAATTTGAAGATGTCAAGGATTGCAAAACTGCAAAGAAAATGTGGGACAAACTAAAGCTTGTACATGGAGGTGACACAAGTGTTCTCATAGCCAAGGCAGAAAGCCTTAGGGGAAAGTTTGATGATCTTAGAATGAAAGAAGGAGAAAACATCACAAAGTACAACACAAGAATCAAAGAAGTAGTCAATTCTATACGAGGTGTTGGAGGTACACTTGAAGAGGAGACAGTGGTAAGTAAAATCTTAAGAACCTTATTGCCTGTATATGCTATTAGAGTTTCTGCTATTCAAGAAATGAGAGCAGTAGAAAACAATACAGTTACTCTTGATAGCTTAATTGGTAGACTGATTTCATTTGAGATGAATAACTTTGACAATAGTGTCTTGCCAAGTTTAGAGTCTGCATTTAAGTCTTAGATGAAAATAAGAAAATCCAATCATAGATGCTCATCTAGAAGGGACAGTGAAAGTGAAAGTGAAGAAGAAGATCTATATGAAATAGAAGCACTTATGGCCAGAAGAATGCAGAGAGGAAAAGGTAAATACAAAGGCAAGTTACCACTTGTATTCTTTAATTGTAAAGAAATTGGACACTTTGCTGCAAGATGTCCTAATAGAAGAAAAGATGACAGAAGTAATGACAGATCTTTTGAGAAGAAATCTAACTAAGGTGATAACAAAGATTACAGAGGTTACCAATGATCAGAAAGAAAGGATACCTGAGACTACAAGGATAAAGGAAACAAGGCTAGCTACCTGTCTTGTTGCAAAGATGAAGATACTAACACCGAACCTGATGATGACATCGAGATGGTATTTGTAGCTATGAAGGATGATTCAGATGAAGATGAAAGGTATGAATAAACTGCACTCATATCTAAGGTTAGTAAGAATGATATCTGGATTATAGATAGTGGGTGCACTCACCATATGACCGGTGACAAAGAAAATTTTAATACTTTTGAATATTATAATGGTGGTACAGTAAGAATGGGAAATGATACACCTTGTCTAGTTGAAGGTAAAGGAACAATAATGCTGAATAACCTGATTAAATGTGAAAATGCTTATTGGGTAAAAGGAT
>MU228158.1:531984-553901 GCA_018584345.1 Thuja plicata | reverse complement strand
TTGAGGTATATCCTAACAGATTGCCAAAAAGGTTGATTCATGAAAGTAGCATTGAAATTGCATAAAGCCTATTGACAACCTAAGAAGAAGGTTGATTCAAGGATGGTAGCAAGATTTGCCTAAAGCCGATTGACAGTCTAAGAAGGAGGTTGATTCAAGGATGGTAGAAAAATAGATGCCAGATACTAAGTGATAACCTCTATGTATAAAATCCTCTAACAAGCTCACACTTAATAGTGTGTTTGTAACCTTTAATAGGGTTGGCTCCTAACAGGGCTCACTTCAGAAGAGTGAAAATTTGGGGTATCGGTCCCAGTGTTTTTTCCCTTAACAAGGTTTCCACATTAAAATCCATGTGTTATATGTGTATGGATTATTACTTTAATGTTTTACATTTCACATATGCATTTCTGGATTGATTGGTATACTCTACATATTTACTGAGTATCGGTAAATAATTTTACTGCTTATCAGTTATCAAGGAGAATAAGGACAAACAAGGTAAATTGACAAACATTTAATTACTAAAAGTATTTCATGGCATGCATCTTGTAGGGACTTAATAATATGAGGTGTACTGATTGGTGGTTAAATATTAAAGGATAAATTTTTGAGGCCACTGATTCACCCCCCCTCTTAGTTATTACTAACATGAGACTCAAAGTGAACCTCATGTCCCATCACAAGAATATGCATGATCTGTCACACATCCTCAAGGGTAATAGTCATCTCACCAGTGGGGAGATGGATAGTGTGCTCTGAGTGCCATCTCTTGGAAAGAGCAGTCAACAACTCTCTATTTACCCTAATGTCGGGTAAATTGATCAGCGAATATAAACCAAGACGACCAATGATCTGTCACTTCCCATCGGTCAGTGAGTGATATAAGGCAAGGAATCATGTAGGTAGAGGTCCTCAAAAGGATACAATAGGGAAATTAGTCCATCAGGCACAAAATACAGTCTTACATCAATATTCCAGCTAAGTAAAACAAACAGATGATCTAACAGCTATGTCTTTTTCTTTAAACAGAGGAAAAATAGTTAAAATTAGAAATTTTTAACAATTTTACTACAAGCAATGCTATTTTTCCAGATGCAAGCTCACATCCTGTATGCGATCCTAGAATTATAGGATGTGAGGGGGAAAACTAGATGCGATCCTATTTTTACAAGATGTGATGGGGAAAACTAGAGGTGATCCTATTTTTACAAGATGCAACTTAATTCAAATTTTGGTCAAAACTAACCAAAAATGACTGACGGGACGTGACTCTATTTTTAGAGGATGCGATCCAATTTTTTTTCATTTAATTAGATGTGACGCGAGATTAACAAGATGCGATCCAGAATGCCGAATGCAACTCAAAAATAAATTGGCTATAACTACTGCTGAAATTGTCTAAAACAAAAATAGAAAGCACACAAAGGTAGGTCTCGATGTACTCACTAGGCGCGCGTAGTGTGCTGGCCACTCATGATGATATGCAAGATTGAATCAATGCCTCTTGATGATGACCACCATCTTCTCTCTAGAGCTCAAGAATTTATGAAGGATAAAAGTGAAAATGAATGGGTAAAAAGTCATTTTTGAGGCTTATATTGATCTTTTAGGGCCATACAGAGGCTCCAAAACCCTAAATAGACTACCAAAAGTATATTTTGTTCTTCTCAGATCTATCAAGAACAAAATTCAACACAAGGACAATATTTTCCACAGAACAGTAAAAATCTTGTGACAACCTCCCACAAATCCATATTTGCTTTATAAGTACAGAAAATGATTCACATGCTTTACACAATCAGATTTTTATGGTTCTCTATGAACAAGATGCACATTACACATCGAAATATTGGTCATACATCACTTTATCAAGCTCACAATTAACATTTTCAAGTAGTCAACTTTGTAAAATTGTGTTTTCTATTAACATATTTTTGCTTCATCTCACCTTCTAATTGATTCTTCATTGATCCAATAGACCTATCATTCTAAAGAGGGATTTTATTCTATTTCCTTTTATTTCATTCTTGAGGGGGCATTATCACACTTAAAATCAATCAAATTATTTCTCAAACAGCAAAACTGACTTCATCATGAAAAGACTAGGGGCATGGCAGTTTCCACTGATTAAGTTGAGGTTGTTGGATAGAAGGATAAAATGATAAACAAGTTGGGTATCTATGTATACAATCTCTCAGATCTTTATCAAGCTCTCAATAGCTTTGTACTGAGCTTTATTCGATCAAGTTTAGAATTTATACCTCACAGCTCTCAGCAGCTTCATACTGACCTTCGTTCGATCAAGGTCTTAGTCAGTATTATCAATTCTTGTTCGATCAAGTTCAGAATTGGTTTCTCTAGATTTGTGTTCAATCGACCTTCATTTGATCAAGTTTGAAGTCAATACTATCAGTCTTAGTTCTATCAAGTTCAAGATTGATCTCATCAGCTCTATTTTGTTCAATCAACTTCAAAATTCTTAAAATTTCTAAAGTCAACATCAGACATTCTTTGAATCAATGCACTACTCAGACATCAATTCAAAGAGGGGAAAATGTAACCACCCCAATTTTCTCTACTCTAACTAGAGACCCTATTTTCCATAAATGTGATCATACCCTCAATTATGTCAATCCAACTATTCAATTATTGGGTTAATTCATCAAAAATAAAAATAATCTCCTAAAATCAAAGTGATTTCATAACTACCTCACATTAATTACCTTGGCCTTTTTAAATCAAATTAACAAATTAAATCCTTGTCTAAAGTAATAAATTAAAAGGAATTAAATAGACTCTTTAAATACAACTCATCACTTGCACATGGAAAGTCAATCCATGAACCAATGTTAGTTAACTCACATGGATCACCAAAGATTCAATCCTCACCTTTCCTCACAAGTTGATCTCAACCACTCATTTCTCAAATTCTTCGATAAAAGGATTGAATTTTTAGAATTCTAATTGCACTCTTTTGCTGTCATTTTAATTTCATGATTTCAATAGCTAGTTAGATAAATTTTCCATTTATTCTTTAATGAATCCTTGCATCATTTCTAAGCATGAATTGAATGATAGATAGCTTCAAATTTTGAATGAATCTTACATTCTAGGACTGAATGTGTCACTGATTTAATGCATAATCTAAGGGAAAACTTATAGCTTAAATCATACTCTTTCTAGATAGGAAGAAATATGTCAATTTCCATGGTTTTCTTATTCTTTTCAATTGATTACCATATTTCTAACCATTGATGCAATGAAATATAGAAGTTTTGTGTTGCAACTTGCAAGTAAATAATTTATACACACAAATACCACTACCAGAATTAAATGTAGATGTCGGCTCAAAGATTCAACAAAAGATAACACACTCGGTGAGACAGGAAACAAGAAAACTACTGAGACCAGTTGGTAAAACCACACCTTAAACAGTAATCAAGTTCAGTCAGTGAAAAAAATAGAACCTTCAACCGAGAAATCCAGAGTAGGTATCGAGCAGTCTATTGAAAGTCTCCAAAAAGCTACCGAGCTCACAAGAAAACATATTTTTGTTTGGTACAGGATTTCCATGAACCCAAGATGCTCCTACATTAGTTCTTTCAAGTTAAAATGTGTTATTCAATTGATTAAAGGATGGTAGTAAAGAGTATTATCATGCATCTCTTCTTTGAAGGTTAATAATATACTTGCTCTCTTTCTTGTATGGAGTGTTTTCTAACAATCCAAATAAATTGTGTCTCTTATGGTTTTGTAATTTTATCTTATTATTAAATTTTCAATCACATTATTCTCATTTTGATAATCCAATTTTAAGATTTGAAAACACATTCATTAGCTAATATTTTAGTTTTTCTTCACCTTGTAATCAACACTTGGTAATAGAGTTTACCGATCCAAAAAAAAACTTGGTAATAGAGCTAACAATTTCTTTGATAAAGGGATGCCTATCTCTCAAGTACTAAATTTTTTTGGCTACAATGGGAAATTTAATTTTGCAGTTTCTTATAGATTTTTTGAGAGGATTGTACACTATGGCCACTATCTATCCCCAATATATTGATAAATTCAATGGAAGTGGCTACAAGATGTAGAAAATGAAGATGGATGATCTCCTAAAATTAAGAGATTAGTGTTTGTCAATTTCACAAGAAGAAAATCCATCTACAATGAAAAATGAAGATTGAAATAATTTGGACAAGGCATAGAAAACCATTCAGTTTTTCCTTACAAATTTCATCCTCTTGAATGTCTCCACAAAAGACTCTGCAAATAAGTTGTGGAAGGCAATGAGAAAAAATTATCAAATTAAAAGTTTGTCCAGTAAATTATATCTCAAAATATGGTTGTATTCTTTAAATATGAAACATGATGATTCGATTGTAAATCATTTAAATTGATTTAAATTTAATAGTTAGCTTGCATCAATAGATGCTATGTTAGAAGATGAAAATAAGTGTATATTATTTCTTTGTTCTTTGATTGAATATTGAAAAATCTAATCGTTTCTATAAATAGTGGTAATGTAGAGCCAAAGATGGACACCATCATTGAAGTAATTATTTTATAATAGATGAGGAGAAAGTTCAAGAATTTTTTTTTCCAAGATGTCTTGCATGTGTGAGGTAGGCCCAAAGAGAATGGGCCTAAAAGGGATAAGTATAAAGGATGCTCTAAAACCCCTAAGAAAAGAAAAGTGTTATAAATGGGGCAAAAGGGAAATGTGAAGGAGTGTAAGGAAAATAAAAAAAATGTTCAATTATCCATAGAAAGGTCTTCTTTTAATGATTTTGATGCTCTTTTTATTTTAGGTAATACTATTTGTAATGATCTTAGTTTATTTCTTCAAGTTAATCTTACCGTATGGCTCCTCACAAGGATTGGTTTCATAGACACTCAACCTATGATGGGGGATATGTTTTCCTTGGTGATAAAAACCTAAAAGAGAATGTTGGTAAGGGAAATGTAAAGTTGTGCTTCAATGATGGAATGATTGAAACCCTTGATAATGTTTTTGATTAAAAAAGAAGCCAGAATGAGGGGGATGACCCAATAGGAATACAAAGCTAGGATGAGAAGTGCTAGACTACTAGCACATAACCAATGTTAGCACACCCTTAGCCAATCCCTTTTTTGAAAATAAAAAACCAGATACAAACCAGAGGCCCAAAATTCAACATGAAGTTGGTAACCAGCCTGTTAACACCAAGAGACCCCAACTTCACTGTGAAGTTGGTAACCATTCTATGAACATTAGTATCAGCAATGTTTTTAAACAAAATATCATAAGAAAGAAAAAAAGTAACAATTTTACGGCCAACACAGTTAAACATAGCAACATACAAGCCCAAAAATGTCAACAACCAGAAACAACTATCAGACAAAATCATAAAAAAAGAATAGAGAAACTACTTGGGATTTTTACCCCCTCGATTAATAATCAGATTTAGCCAGTCCTCCACAAGGAATTGGAAGAGCTTCCTGTCATTCTTTTCCTCCCCAGGGGTCTTCAAGTTCTCCATGTGCAACAATTGAATAGTCATAGCTGCAGAATGCATAACTTTGACTACGAACTCCACAATTTTATTGAAGCTCTCACCCAGCTCTCTGATTTCCTTCTTCACCTCTTGAAGGTATTTTTGGAGACTAAGTTATGAAATGAGGCCTGTAGCCACTTAATTTCCTCCTGCATTTGGTGTAGGTCTCCCTCAACTTCCACCTTACCCTCAGCCTCCACCTTACTCTCCTTTGGTGCCTCCTCCTTATTACCCTCAGTTTCCTTCTTAGTATCAGAATCCACATGCATGCCAGAAGGTGAGGTAGCAGTAAGTGATGACTTTGAATGCTTTTCTTCAAAAAAATTCATTTTAGAGAAATCCACCGTGGTATGTTTAAAACTTGCCAAAATCTAGGAAGACTCTTGGCTTGTCTCGGATCCCTCCTTAGGCAGGGTGACTTTGCCTCTGTCTTTGTCAGAGCTGTCCTCATCCTTTTTGATTTTTTCCCTTTCTTTTTTTCCTCACTACTTCCTTTCTTTCTCCCTTATTCCTCCTCTGAATCCCCCTCTTCTTCTTCATCCTCTAGATATCTTTTCCTCACTACTTTCTGTTTAACCCAAGTGTTGGGGGAAATTCTGTGGGACCTCCTCCTGCTATCATTTTCATCTTCTTCCTCCTCTGAATCATTGTTGATTTGAGTTCCTCCCACTGGACCCACTTTGTCTTTCTTGGGTTTATTACGTGTGGGATTTTGCATTTTTGAGGACGAGGTGGGTTGAGACTGTGAATCCATTAACTCTTTAGGAACATTTGTAGAGGGGGTGTTAATATCCTATAGAGTGATAGTTCTAGGAGGGCACAAAGTAAGGTGGAAATTATAAAGATGAAGAATAAGGCCTTGGTGGAGAATGCTATAATTTTTCTTGCATTTTTTCTTATCTCTCACATCCACCACCGAAGCCTTCAAGTGAGTGCAATGGGAAAAAAAGGAATGGAAATAGTATCATTCTAGAAAAAATGGTTAAGCAGGGGAAAGTGTTAGTTATAACAGGTTCCAAATGACCTTCAAGAGTAAGGTATTTAATCAAAATTAGGCATACCTCACTCCAGGGATCAAGTAGCACATCCCATTTGAAGCCCCCATGAATGCGGAATGGAATCTATGATTTCTTGAAAAATCTTTTGATGCTAGTATCGTCTCTTATTTTTGATACCTTCTTCCACTTTCTTCCTTCAATGGAGAGCCCCATTGCTTGGGAAATAACCTCTTCATTGATTTCAAAGGTTATCCCATTTATGATAACCTTGTGATCATCCCAAGGATTAACCAGTTGCATTGAAATTAGCTCATCACTACCCTCCATGGCTTCCATGTAAGGGTAAAAGACTCACTCCTTCAATTATGTAACTACACATGGGTTTTTGAGAAACCCATCTTTAATTTTGGACGGCTCCACCCGGACCAAATCACCACCCATTTTAGAACTATGCTTAGAAAGTTCCTCTTCTTGAGGCTCCAGAGACATCCCACCCATTCTTCCACCACATAGAATAGCCTTCAACAAAACCTAGAAAAGAAATCCAACGCAGAACATCCAACGAAGGAAACTAGTGTAGCAGAAGATAGAAATCCACTTAGGATTAAAACAAAATGCTTTAATTACGAGCTGTAAATTCACTTCATAGTAGGTAATAATTACATGGGAGGCCGAAATGAAAGCAATGTAGGCCCATGAAATGAAATGATTGCATATCTTGGATTTAAAATGCCAAAAAAGCTCAGACATCTTATCAGGGTTCCCAAGACTCGTGCCAATCCCCATGTCAATATTTTTTTAAAAAGTGCGCGTACTTTCATCCAAACAAGAAATAAAACCCATCTTATCAACAATATACTAAAATTAATTTTCTTTCCCATTTCACTTTTGAAATTTGAATTCATGCTGAATCTCATAAAAGCACAAGCCACCTTTCTCCTCCAATTGGCATCATCCACGTACCTCATCATTTAATACCCTTATTCTTTCATTCTCAATGAGAAAAATTGTTTGCTTCGTCAGCAAATTCAAATTTTTGCAGTGCTTAGTTCCTTGCATAGTAAGACCCATGTCAGATAGCGCATCCACAACCACATTTCCCTCTCTATAAATGTGTTACAATTTGAATTCATCTAGCCTTGGGAGAAATAATTAGATTTCCTACAATAGATTTGACATATTCCAACTAGCGTTGTAGTTTCCCTTGACCATCTCTATCACAATTTTTGAGTCTCCCTCGATAATCAAATTTTTAAATCCCACAAAAATTGCCACCTTCAAGCCCCAAAATAAGGATGAGATTTTTTCCATATTGTTAGAACCCATCCCTAGATGAATTGCATAAGCAATAATCATCTAGCCAAGGTGGTCTCTGATAATACCTCCGCCCATAACAATCCCATTAGAGGTAGCCCCATCAAAATTCAGCTTGGTGTAATTCTCCTCCGGGGGGGACCACTTAGTATTTATCCTCGCGACCACCTTGGAGCTATCAAAAGAAAAGAAGGAGGTAGGGAGCTGCCAAATCTGAGCCAATCTACAATCTAAATCCTAAGGGGGAAATTGAGGAATTTTCCACAGGAAAGTCACTAGGTTTTCCTTCAGCAAATTAACAGCCAATCTCACTGTCCCCTCAATATCTGTTTCCTCCCCTCTAAACACCCTATTATTTCTTTCTTTCCATAGAATCCAACAAATATGTGGGGGTAACATTATCCATAGGAGACTAATAAGCAGGTGCACCAAAGAATGGCCCCATTTGATAACAAATTGGTCAACATCCTCCATAAAAATCCAATCCAGCTATATTTTTCTCATTATTTTGGACCACACCATAGACGCATAGGGACAATGAATTAGGAGATGGTTAATGGTCTCTTCTTGATTTTTACACATACCATATCTATTGAAAAGATGAACTCCCAACTTCTGGAGGTTATCTAGTGTGAGTATACTACCATGCAACACTGTCCACCAGAAGAAATTTATTTTAGGGATCAATTGAGAGATCCACACCTTTCTCCAAATTTTCTCATCTGTCACCTTCTTTGAATTGGCTAAAAAAGAATATTTCACCATGACCTCCCCTGACATGTTATGAAACTATAAAACCTTATCATCTATCAGAGATAGGGGGATCCTAATACCTTCCAAAAGCTTATGAATCTCCTTGACACAAAGAGGAACTTGCGCCTAATCAAAATAAGCTTTCGCCAAATTTTTCCATTTCCCATCTTGAGATATGTAATCTTTAACTTTACTTCCAAAGTGAGAGACCAGTCTATCCCTAATGAGACCACATTTGTCCTGACCCAAAGATTCATCACTAACCCACCAGTCCTCCCAGAAACTAATCTAAAAACCATTACCACGCATCCATTTCAACCCCCTAAACAGAGTTCCCTTAAATTTAGCAATAAAATTCCAAATTTTAGAGCCACAAGGAAAATTATGACAATATGGGAAATGGACGGAGTCATTAAAATATTTGGCCTTCATAATTATGCTCTAGCTAGTGGTCCCCCTAAATAACTGCCAACCAATTTTGGTTATCAAATCCTTGTTTAGATCTTTCATTTTCCTCACTCCCAGTCCGCCCAAAAGCTTATATTGACAAACCGTATCCCAGCTGACCAAGTTCATTCTAGATTTTGCATCCACCCTTGTCCACAAAAAAATTCTCTGGATTTTCTCAAGCTTCTCCGCCATTCTGTCAGTGATTTTAAATAGAGAAAGGAAGTAAACAGGTATACCTTGAAGGGCCACATACAACAATTATAGTTTCCCCGCATTGCTTAGAACCTTCCCCTTCCATCTTGCCAGTCTTTTCTCCAATTTCTCTAGAATGGTGTTCCAAAACAGGTTTGAGGCCTCCTTAAACATGAGTGGGAGCCCAAGATAGGTGTCTAAAAACTCAACCCCCATGCAACCAAGACATTCCACATTCTTCTGTTGGGTTCTATGTTCAGTATTGAAGAAAAGGATTTTACTTAAATATAGTAGTTGATCACTTGACCTGAAGCCATCACATAGGAATTCAGTAGAAGTTTCCACTCCCTAGCTTCCCTAATACAAGATTTTCCAAAAAGGAACGTATAATCCACAAACTGTTGGATAACTTTAGGAGGAAGGGTGGAGGCTGGTTTAAAACTAGCAATGGATCCAATTCCTTCCAACTTCAGAAGGTTTCAGGCCAACACCTCTGCCACCAATAGAAAGAGGTAGGGAAAGAGAGGGTCCCCTTGTCTCAATCCCCTTTCCAACTTAAAATACCCCCAAGGTGAGCCATTGACCAGCACAAAAAAGTCAACCGTTTCCACTGCCACCTTTATGATTTTAACGAATCTTCTCAAAAACCAAATTTTCTTAACACCCTATACAAGAAGTCCCAAAAAAACCTTATCATATGCCTTAGATATGTTGAATTTTAGCGCCATTCCAGCATTCTTGCCTCTGTCCATAGAATGAATGATCTCATAGGAGGTAATCACTGCATCCAAAATTTGTCTACCCGACAAAAAAACCTTATGGTTAGTATTTATGATTTTTCCAAGAAGAGGTTTAATTCTATTGGCAATTATTTTGGAAATAATTTTTAAGACAATATTGCATAGGCTTATGGGGTGGAAGTCTCCCATACTCTGTGTGTCCTACACTTTAGGTACGAGAACAAAACCCTTGATAATGTTTTGCATATTCTAGGACTTGCAATAAATTTACTTTAGTATCCAAGTTGAATGATTCTAGAATGTACGTGACAATTAAAAAGTCTAGTTGTAGGTTGGTAATAGGGATTTTGGTGATAGCTAAATGATCTCATATATGGACTTTGTTTAGGATTAATTCCCCTAGTTTTTGTAAATATGCCAATGTAACTGGAACTAAAAATGCATGTATGTTGTGGCACCATAGATTGGGTCACTTTGGTGAATTAGGTCTTAATACCATTCTCAATAAAAATGGTTGACAATATTTTTGATTATTTTGTTGGCAAAAACTATTTTTACAAGCATTTTGTATTTTGTTAATAGAAAAGATCATCTTTTCCTAATTGAAATGAAAACACAAAGATTATTAGATATCCTACATTTGAATATGTTTTGACCAATGGATGTTGACTCTTTCGATGATGTTGCAAGAACATAAATTTGAATTTTTCACTAAGTAAAAGGAACTTAAATCCTTAGTCAAGAAGCAAGTAGATTATTGATAAGAGTGTTAAGATTTGATTATGGGGGTGTTCATATTATTTTAGGGAATTTGACGAGCTACAAAAGAAATTAGGTATTTTTCAACAAAAGACTATTTCTTACACTCGCCAACAAAGTGGGGCATTATAAACAATGATCCAAACCTTGCTAGACATAATTAGGAGCATGTTGAGTGGGGCCAAAATCAATAGATGATTTTGGCCATGTAGGTTCTACTTTTGTTATGATTATTATATCTCCTTGTTCAACTCTTGTTGATTAAACTCCTTATGAAGTGTGGGTAGGTATTGTAGATAAAAAAATTGACCCTTCTTGTGTTCATCCATTGTCATCAATTTTATTCATTAATTAAATAATTTTCAATTATTTAATGACCTTAATAACCATCCTTCCCTATGCTATCATTAATTAAATACTTTTTAAAATTATTTTTTAATTAATTAAATACTTTTATTATTTAATTAATTATTCATTTTCCTTTGGTTAATTAGTTTTGAATAATTAATCAACCTTTTTTCACTTTCCTCTATCTCTTTATAATTAAATATTTTTAATTATTTAATTATCTAACTCTTTGTCTATAGAAAACTAAAGTTTACATATATTCCTCTATTCACATAAATGAGTAAATTTTCATTTATTTAAAAGAAAGAGGGGTAAAAAATTATTCAAATAAAACCAAAAAATACATAGCAAAAGGTGTTAGGCCCACTGGAACCTCACAAATAAGGAAAGCATAAAAATTTCTCAAAAGAACACAACAGAAGAGAGTAATTACAAGTATACATCATCCCTAATTATTTTTCTCATAATCTATAAATAATATGGAGGAAGAACCTCCCAGTTATCCACATCCCATCCCTCTAATCTCTCAAAATCCCACTTAGCCAGGTAGTCAACCACTTTATTCCACTCCCCAGGGATATGCTAGAAAGAAATATAGTCCTAGGATCCACAAAAATTTAGGATCTGCTTTTCCACTAAGGCTAACTGTAAAAACACTCCATCTAACTGATGATTATTCAACATATCAACCACAATTTGTGAATCAGACTCACAAATAATCCTTTGCCAACCTAAAGAGCATCCTCTCTCAACACCATGTAAAAAGCTAGGGCCTCCGTCAAATTATTTGAATGTTGTCCTTTATAAATGGAGAAAAAGAATACAACATTCCCATCACTAATTTTGTAAATCCCACAAATTCCTTCTTGTTTAGGATTCCCTCTAGATGACTCATCAGTATTGATATTCAAAACTCCCTTAGGAGGAAGGAACCATCTCCCCTCTCTACAAATTTTTTTTGTTTATATTTTCTTGATATCTTCCTATAAGAAAAATAAATCTCATTACCAACTAAATTAAGGTTCTTACTGTAGCAAGATCACAAGCCTCCACAAGAGAAGACAAACCACACTTTGCTGAAATAGTCTCTTGAAGTTTGTGGACAATCTTTCTCCACACCAAGAAGCTCCCAATTTTAGACCCTTTAAAGATTATTCGATTCCCTTCCAACCATTAATTCTATATAATAAAATTTTGGCCAAGAACCCAAGCAAACTAGAGAAAAGCAATCTTCATTGAAGACTGGCTCAATATCTCCCAAAAATCCACCAAGGAGGTAGCATGAACACAAGCATGGTTCCATACTTCCCACTATAGATGTAAAATCTCCCTCTTATAAGAACAATGAAAGCAAAGTTGAGAAGTACTTTCTTCATTTTTTCTACAAAGAACACAAATAAATGGGCCTTGAAAGCCTCTCTTCCTCAAATTATTCTAGGTAAGGAATCTATTTTGGGAAACTTTTTAGACATTTTTTGATATTGTTGGCATTATTTTCATTGATGTCAAAACCTTCATACCGACAACATGTCTATATTGATTGATAGTTGGCAGTATCAGTTGGATAGTTGTGGTTATTGGTATGTTGTTGGTAGAGTATTAGTGGTTTCAATTTTATACAGAAAAGGTTCAATACAAACAATTTTTGTGCTTGATGACAAGTGTACTTGATTCTATTTATGGATTACATATTTTGGTATACTTGTATACTTTTAGTATTTGGAGTTTCATTATGTTTTCTATTAGTATCTGATGAAAATTGTGGTTACCATGTTTTTCTAGGAGTTCCTGATATCTGGATGTTCTTGTAGTTCATTAGATGGTTTTGATATAAAAGGTATATCACATTCTAGATACATACTAGCTAGTTTCATTTATTGGTGGGTTCAAAATTTCTATTGATTAAGACATGGTCTTGGTTGTGGCATTCTGATGTCTCCAAAATTTCCTTATGTTTTGGTGAATGTAATATACATTGTATACATATTAAGTGTGACCTATATTTAGGTCATGTGGTAATGTGTTGTAAATATATCTTAAGTATAACCTTGATCCAGGATTGCTGGTAGTGCATTAAATATAATATCTTTTGTATTGTGGCCGAGATATTTTGTGGCTTGGCTGACATTTGTGGCTACCTTATTAGATAAATATATAAACAAAGATATCCTTTTTTATGTGATTATAGGATAGAGTGTATGTATGGAATTTTATGGTGTGTATGCAAGACAAAGAATCAAAGGTGATATAACACAATTCATTTATGGTATATCAGGAAGTGGTATGAAAGAAGTTGAGTGATACAAAAAGAAGGCCTTATATACTGTGTTGTAGAAGTTGGTGTATGATGGAAGAGGTTTTGTATCAAATATTTGTTGTTCATGATCTGTGTGCTATCAATTGGAACTATTTCATGCATAGTAATCACACTTTATCGGTAAACATTTTTTTTATTGGCAATGATCCTAATTATATTGGTATTTATCCATATTTATATTTCAAGGTAGTTATCCCGACTGATAGTGACCCAACCCATAGTGATAAAAATGGTAGTGAGCCCTTGCAAAAATTACCTTAACCAATGTTAATTTCATGAGAATTAGATTCTCCATGGTTTTTCCTAGTTTGGGTTTCCATGTAAATTCTGGTATTCATTGTGTTGTTGGTTTTTTACTTTCATGTTTACATCTGTTATAAGTTTTTGAAGTGTTTAAGTGCTTACTGGTTCAGTAAAATTTTTAATAAGTGTTTGTGAATAACTAATTCACACCCCCTCTTAGTTATTTGGATTATTTAACAATTGGTATGAAAGCTTGGTCTCTTGCAGATAGAGCTTAACCACTTGAGGAAGATCTTGGTTGTTTGAATATATGGAAGGAGGATACTATGCTGATGAGGATTGAAAAATAATGATGAGTGACATTGAGAGTATCAAATCAAAAATTGAGGAGTTGAAAGAAAACCTGAAGGAAGTGAATACATGTATCGATAAGCCAGGGGATAAGATCCATAAGTTAAAAAAATAGGCATAATGAGTCAGTCTAGAATTAAAAGAATTAAAAGAAAAAGTGGCAGAATTGGAGAAGATGTTGAATGAAAAGAAAAATATCGATGAATTTATGAGAGAAGAATTCAAACAGAAGTTGGAAGATGGGAAGAAGATCGAAGGGGATTTGAAGAAAAAATTTAATCAAATTTTAGAAGAATGGAAGAAATCTGAAGAGAATCAAAAGTTTATCATCAAGACGAAGTTGGAGGAAAATGATAAGCTAGATCAAGAATTGAAGAAGCTGATATCTGAAGAAAATATTTTTGAGAGAAGTAATATTTTGGATCAATTATTTGCCCTACAGAAGAGTCACAAAGATAAAGAAGGATTAGGGTTTAATGGTGAATTTTTAGATCTGATGACAAACGAAAAGAAAAGGTACTTGAAGTTGAGGTGATGTCTGAGGTAGTTGGAAAGATCAAGAATCATAATAATTCTACAAGAATTTCTCTGATAAGGAAACCAAATACTTAAAGGTACTTATCTTTAAAAGGTTATTGTTACATATGCAAGAATTTTGGTCATAAGGTTGGTCATAAAGCACGTCAATGCAAAATTCAAGTTTCTAAATCAAATAGTAAGAGTAAAATGAATAATATCTTTCATGAGAATCATTATGTGTGTCACAACTATGGGAAAAAGGATAATTAATGCAGATCTAGAATTGAGTTAGTGAGATCAGGACAAATAAATGTTAATTGTTTCAAATTTGGTTAGATTGGCCATTATGCTGAAACATGAAGATCTATTGGTTATTTGGTAAATGCTACAGAAAGGAATAATGTTTTGGTTTCGAGTGAATCTCAGAAGACTAACATGACATGGAAGAAGAAATAAGTTGTTGGTGAAGAGAGCTCTTTGGTACCGAATCCCAATACCATCTATTCCAGTAATTGAGCCAAATGTTTCAGCTCAGGGGGAGTATTAAATTTCTATATCCATCACTTCCCTTGCTCTGAGGCAATACTGATTGCAACTAGCTTGTCTTTAGTATGATGGATGGATAGATAATAATTGTAGTTATTGATTGAATGATTTATTATGCGTAGTATGAATGGTTGCATTAGTGATATTTAATTTTTAGTGGAAAAAGAAAGTATGAAGGTTCGTGGTTATAAATGTGATTTTTTCAAATCATTTAACACTGTTGCAAGGAGAAAAATTAAAATTTTTTAGTAGATCCAGTGACAAAGGTTGAAGAATAATTTGTGAAGTATGATTATGGAATCTCAATTGGTTATTCTTGGTACTAGTGTTGTCATATAAAGAATGTTGAAGAAGGCTAAGATTAAGGAATTTCATCATGGAAGAATCATACAGATGGAAATTGGTTTGTCAACATAAGAATTATAGAGCATGTGAAATCTTGGTTTGGATATATGGAGAGAATTCCCTTCATGTTTTGATAAGGATTTCATTATGTTTTTGCTAAGTTGGTTTTAGGATGGAAACTTAATGTTGGATAAGTCTTCTCAGGTGACAAAGAAAGTAATTGAAGAGATTACATGATTTTTTAGCATTGGAGATGTACCGAGAAACAAATCAATCTGTTACAAAGAGGTGAAGAAGTTGACCACTATTGATCATGATCAGCTTGCATTCCACATAAATACCCTTGTTGATCTAGTGGTGAGGTATATTTCCTATGAAATTTCCTTTAAAATTCAATTTTGGATTTGTGACGGTGCCACTCCGGCTATGGCTATTTATATTGCTCATAAGATGTTTAGGGAGAATGTTAATTTTGATCTATGAAAGATGTTAGATAGTTTTCTTATGAATGTCAAGATGAATATAGAGAAAGGTTATGCATTTATATTTGGTTCATCGATCATGTGCTTAGTACTCTATTTTATGAGATCGTTACTTGGTAAATAGAATTTGGAGTGGAGGATCGACACCCATGTTGGTTTAATTTTTTTTATAGATATATAGGGTCTCTAGAGAGTTGTGCAGATACTTGTAGAGTGCATTTCACTTCATTTTAGATGATTATTTGTTCTAGTTTGGTTATTTATGGTGCAATAGAGGCGATGTTAATATTATGGAAATAAACAACTAAGAGGGAGGGGGGGGTGAATTAGTTGTTTCCCAAACCTTAAACCTCAAGCCCTTAATCCAAAAAACCCTCTAACTTCTGTACCCTTAAATGTGATCTGAATATATAGAGTAGGAAACATGTATGCATATAAAAATAAAAAACACATCCACACAAGTTGACACAATATTTTTATCGTGGGAACCTTTCTAGGAGAAAAACCATGATGGGGTTGATTACCCACAATAAGAAAACACCTTGTTATAAGTATAACCTTATTAAAATATATGATGAATGCACATGCATTTAGGCTCACTTCCTAGATCTCACTAGTCAAATGAAAAGCATCAGGGTAAAACCCTAAGCAAGGCTCACTTCCTTACAATCTGATCACTACAATGATCCATACAAACTTTTGTGAACTATGTAAGTGACATCTACCTCATGTTTGATACAACTCTAATGTAGCATAATGAAAATATTGTTCAACCCCTTGTTGAAACACTTTTGATTACCATTGAATCAAGCTCTCCTTTTGTTAGCCACCTCTAGCATCCACATTCACGATCCAAACCTTGAATTTTCCTTAATTCATTATTTTATATCAAGAACTAGGTTGACAAAACCTAATTCATCATTTCTTCAATCAACGCGCTAGATTTATTGATTCAAATATATCTATAACCACTAAGGCATAGTCACCAACTATAATCACCACCTCAATATCACAACTCTCCTAGATTTTATAGTTTAGCACTTGTGCAACATGATTTACCAACTAAGTTGACCTAGAACATGAAGAATAATAAAAATATTACCATTGAAAAAAAAAACACTAATATGATCCTTTGGATGCATGTGTATCACCATTAAATCATCAAGCACATACTTATAGAACATCCTATAGCATCATGAGAAACACTTAATCATTCAAATCAATCAAAACCACTGGATTTTCTAGCTCTTTTCCATCACACTTGAAGAACACAGCCAACAAGTCTATGAGATCATATGATTATGCCCTGTGGACCTCTATATGCTAGTCACCTTATGCAACTTGGTTACCTATTCAAATAATCATGAAACCTTTTGTAACTTTGGGTGAACATAGTAAACACATTCAACATTATTCGTCTATGTGCACAACTTCATCTCTGCAATATCTACTTCTCACCAGAACTTCTAACATTCTGCTCCACTAGTTAACTTGCAACAGTGAAGTTAGCATAAAGAAAATTATTATTTTGATTTCTTCCTTTGATAAATCCTTCTCTTATGATGACATCAATGCCAACACAATCATCATATAAATTTTCTAATATGCCAACAATCTACCCCTTTAGCATTGATGACAACATGTAATGTGAAAAATAATTAATATAATAAAAAACCATTAGTATTACTCCTAGAAAGATTCAAAAGTAATACCAACAATATCATTTATTATCTTTCACAGTCTCTCTAATATAACTTCTTCTACTCCCCCCAGGAACATGCTTGACTTGGTTCCAATCATATTACATACTCTTCTCTTCATCAACTTCTCCCCCTTGAGTACACACCACATATCTTAGCTCACTTCTTTCTTATGTGCAAGTATATATAGACTTGCATCGCTCATCTAATCAGCTTCCTTCTTAGCTTCTCCTCTTAGATATTCTTTGTCTTAGTTTTCTTCCACAATTTCTTCTCTTTCCCTTGACATATGATAGCTTTTTCACATATGTTTCTATCCCCCTTTGACATCAATGAAAAAGGTGTATCAACTATTCTGATAGAATTTTCTTTGTCATACCAATGTCTGCTTCCTTTTTCTTTTCTTCTTTTTCTACACATCTTTATTGTTTGCACATACACACCTCTGATACATCCATATACTGATCAAACACTTAGATTACTGATTTCTTCACTTCCTTGTAGCTTCTTGCAAATACTCACCTTCAAATTACATAACTCTCCCTCACCATGATTACTACTCTCCCTGAGTAGTATCCTTCATACATCAATCCAAATTTAATGATATTTTCATTTGGCTCTTCTAGATTGATGCATCATTCTATATCTTAGTCTTAAGTGGGAGGGGTAATGACCCCTAACTTGCCTCTGAGATATTCAAATATCTCTTTCACCAATGGTTTAGTAAATATATCAAAAATATGTTACTTGGTAGGTATGTATTCCAGTCTTACTTCCTTCTCATTTAATTTCTCCCTTAAGAAATGAAACTTGTTTAAAATATGCTTTGTCTTTGAGTGTAGCTCCAAATTATTTGAGATTTTTATAGCACTTGAGTTACACAATAGATGGTAATAATTTCATCAAGGACAATTCCAATATTAGATAACATTTGTTTCATCCATATTACCTGGCTGCAATTTATAACTGCAAGAACATATTCACCAATAAGATGAAAGATATTTTCACAGTTTATCATATTAGTAGTTAAGGCTTATTGATGGAAAAAATGCCACACAGTCAAAATCTAGAAGCCTTAACTACTAACATATTCATCTTTAGTTGTGGATTGTAAAGTGCAACTTTTTTTCTTGCTCATTTGAGAGACCAATCTACTTCCTAAGAAAAATGCTCCACCACTTGTTCTTTTCCTGTGATCAATATCTCCTCCCCATTCTACATCTGTATAAGGACACAAAGTAAAATATGTCCCTCTAGGATACCATATCCCAAAGTCAACTATCCATTTCAAGTATCTAAAGATCCTCTTGACTAAAATTTCATGATTCTTCTTGAAATATTACAACTAAGCACACAAGATTCATAATGTCTGGTCTAGTATAAGCTATATATAATAAACCACCAACCATTGATCTGTAACTGAATTGATTTACCTTTGGAGTCTCATCTTCCTTTTTGAGTTTACATCCAGTCACCATGGGTGTACATACTAATTTTGCATCATCAAAGCCAAATTTTTTAAGTAGGTCCTTCACATATTTAGTCTGTGATACAAATATTCCTTTATCTGATTGGACAATTTGCAAGCCCAAGATGAATTTCATTTATCCTATCATAGACATCTCATACTCATTTTGCATTTTCAAAGTAGACTCTTGACTTAACTGTTAGGAATAATAGAGAACAACTTAGAGAGGGGAGGGAGGGGGTGAATTAGTTGTGTGCTAAAGTCTTAAACTTTAAAACTTTTAAAACAATTCCTTAATGTAAATCTAAATCAATATTGAAACTACAAGAACAAGATAATCTGGAATACCATAACATAAATATTTGTTGTCAATAAAAACCCTGTTAAGGGAAAAACCCCAGTGGGCATGATACCCAAAAAATAAAACACTAGAAATATTGTGTCGCTCTTAGGATACCTACAACTATTAAGAGATTATTATTACATCTAGTACGTTAGGACTGTAAAATTTGGCTAGGTTTTTTGTTAAATTTTATCCAAAATTTAACATCATTTTGTGTTGGCCTTGTAAAAATATTTATCATTTGTTTAACAAATTGAAATCAACATGTCAAGTTGAAAAATGTCCTAAATTTGAGCTGGTTTTACCATTTTTGTCCTTTCAAAACACCGTGAAATTCAATCGAGGTCAAAATGTTCATGTCTGCAAGCTTGGTAATTTCAATTTTAAGGTTAGCACAAGTTCGTAAGGTCTAATCAATGTAACACTAAGGACTTGCAACCTTACAAAATAGATAAGTTCTTTGTGTTGTACTACTGCAATGGTCTTATTCCTAAATATCAAATAGTTATGACCTTGCAAAAAAGTTAGTTTGAAGTGTAGCGCTGGTGCAAGTGCACCTAGGCAAAGGAGCAGAATCCAGGAGGTCAATATGAGATATTGTAATATTTTGTATCCAAAATTTCATTAATATGGATTTTTATTTCATGTGAGTCATTTGTAATGATGGGGAATCCACATGTAAAGCAATTGTCATCAAAGTGTAAAAACGTTGTCTTAGATGTCCTAGAAGTCTTGAAATTGGTCAATGGGACAAATATTTAAACTAAGCCTATGGAAGGGAAAATAAATTGTATTTGGTCATTTTTAGACCATTTGGACATGGTTGTAATGTTTCTGGATCCACATGGGGTCAAGAAGAGCAAATTGTAAAGGTGCATAAAAAGTTGCAAAAAGTGCAATGTTGCAAAATTGCACTTTCGCAACATTTGCACCCAATATTTTGAAAAGTTAGTTATGGGGTCATACCTGTCAAAAAAAGGTATAAATATATTGTATTAGATGTTCCAAACATGAAATAGAGGAAAGAGAAAGTTTGAAGCACTTTTGAGCAATTTCATATTCTTGTTTTGTTGATTTCTTTGTAAATTTCTTATTTCCAGGCCTTGTACGGACTTCTACGGCTTGGAAACAGTGTATAATAGGCATGATAAGTTAGGGTTACGAGTTATCTTTCCTTTGCAAGTGGTTTGGTTCAATTTAATTGAGGCATGAAAGGGAAAAGTGGATTTTAGTCCAGGCAGGTATGAAACACTCCATTTGTGATCTGTTAGCAAGGGTTTTAAGTTTTCTTGTGATTGCACTGATGGAAAAAGTATTTGTTTGCATATTTGGAAACTAGATTCTTGTATCTTTCATTTCCAATTGGTTTTACATTGAATGATCATATATGGAGTGATAAAATGGATGTCTAATCTGTTGGAGATTTGATTCTGAACAGTTGATTGATTGTATGTTTGTCATTGATGACAACATATAATAAACAGTAGTACTTCTATATGTACTTATCAATATGATGACATGAAGACCAGCATGGATAGATACATGTTATTGACATGTTTACTATGCTATGTTCATACACAAACTTAGATATGAAGATTCAGTTAAGATATGTAATTCTGTTATTGACGGTTACAGTTCTGGAGGAATAATGGTTTAAGGCCGACGTATGTAACGTGTTGATTGAGTTGCGCCTATCTTCAGGATATGCGTGTGTATATTCATGATGAGTTATGAGTTGTTGATATTAATCTAAATGCGCCAAATGTGTTTCAAGAAGATTGCAAAGTTATGATTAAATTGATGAAGCTGACTCAGTGAAGCGACGTGTCTTTTCAGTTAGTACTTGCGTGGTTGTAATTATGCTTTCATGCTTAGTAGAGCCGAAAAGGATGTTAAGAGTTGTCCTACAGGTCCCATGATCTCATACTTGGTGTATGTACTTATAGAAGGTCATTTGTGATAAGAAGAGTTGCGAAAGCTAGAGATTAGAAAAGTAGAGAAGAGTGTTAAAGTAGCAGAGCTATATTTATCATATGTTGATAATATAGATATTTGATGCAGGAGCATCCTGGGTGTAAGGGCAATCTTGCATCACCCAAAAATATTTTTGTTTTCTTTTCAATAAGGGCTACCTTGTGCAGAGCTGCTATTTATGGAAACTTGCTATTTTTAGTAAGTTGGCCATACGATCTCGGAATGTTCTGATTTTGCATGTGGAGGTTCATCTCAGTCATATCAGCTTGCCAGTAAAGTTTCATGGTTAGATCAGGTTTAGTTTTGAAGATATTGAAAATTTTCGGTATTGAAAACAGGGTACAGAAACTTTGAGCTCAGTTTTGAAGGCTTTAGAGGCCCCGAATGAGGACGAAGTTTAGGCTCGATGATGAGGCCAGTAGCAGTCAGAATCAGCGAGGAAACAATTTCAATCGTTTCCAAGATCAGAATAATAGAGATCAGAGAGGAAGAGGAAGAGGACAAGGATTTGGAAGGGGAGGCTTTCGTGGAACAT